>WNWK01002518.1:92296-206223 GCA_009830355.1 Cherax destructor
TTACCTTCACTTGGGGAAGTAGTACCTTTACCTTCACTTGGGGAAGTAGTACCTTTACCTTCACTTGGGAAGTAGTACCTTTACCTTCACTTGGGAAGTAGTACCTTTACCTTCACTTGGGAAGTGGTACCTTTACCTTCACTTGGGGAAGTAGTACCTTACCTTCACTTGGGGAAGTAGTACCTTTACCTTCACTTGGGGAAGTAGTACCTTTACCTTCACTGGCCACTGGAGTACACTCATCCTGAAGAACAAGAGAAGCGATTTCCTACCTTCAAGTCTTCTCTCTTAACCTTCCTTATTTTGATGTTCCTGCCATTACTGGGAACCACTCGCCACTTGTAGCAGGTGCTGGACTGCACCTCACTCCTGGTAGCCTTTTCGTCCTTCACCCTCCTCGCAGGGAGTGGCAGACTTCCTGGTAGCCTTTTCTTCCTTCACCCTCCTCGCAGGGAGTGGCAGACTGCACCTCACTACTGGTATCCCTATTCCCCTCCAGAACTGCAGCCACCTCACCCTCTCTTCCAAAACCCTTGAGGTGAACCTTCAGCCTCCTAATTTCCTCCTAGAGAAGCAGGACCTCACTCTCACTTCCAGACCCATTGAGGTGAACCTTCAGCCTCCTAAATTCCTCCTGGAGAAGCAGGACCTCCTCCTTCAGCACTCCAACCTCACGTTTTAAAACACTGCAGCAGCTAGCCATGATTAACCCCCACACTAATTCCCAAAGCACTCAGGGACTGCGACCACTCGTGACCACTGACTATTCCGTGTGCCTTAATTTTCCTCGATAGTCTGATGTAGGACTCGATCAAAAGCCTTATTGAAGTATATATACACTATCATATTCATTACTATGATCTACCTCTTCAAGTACCTTAGTGAAAAAAGTTTGTAAGGCAGGAACACCCTTTCGTAAAACCATGCTGAGATTAATCGATCAATCACCATGGAGGTTAGGCCCATTGGTCTATAGTTTGAAGCTAAGGACCTGTAACCTGCTTTGAAAATATGTATCACATTTGCCATTTTCTACTTATCTGGCACTGTCAATTTGTAGTGATTATGTATGAGTGTGGTGAAAGTGTTGAATGATGATGAAAGTATTTTCTTTTTTGGGGGGGGTTCTTCTTTCTTTTTGGGTCACCCTGCCTCGGTGGGAGACGGCCGACTTGTTAAAAAAAAATGTTGAAAAGATTATCCAGTGGTTTAAGAACATAAGAAAGAAGGAACACTGCAGCAGGCCTACTGGCCCATGCGAGGCAGGTCCAAGTCTCCCACCGGCTTAAGCCAATGCCCCGACCCAGCCAGGTCAGGTTACATTCCCTTAAGGAAGGAGCACGGCATCTGACCTAGTAGCACAAACTAGTCAGGTCCAACTCACACCCACCCGCACCCACTCATATATTTATCTAGCCTATTTTTAAAACTACACAACGTTTTAGCCTCTATAACTGTACTCGGGAGTTTGTTCCACTCATCGACAACTCTATTACCAAACCAATGCTTTCCTATATCCTTCCTGAATCTGAATTTATCCAACTTAAAGCCATTGCTGCGAGTCCTGTCAATACTAGATATTTTTAGCACGCTATTTACATCACCTTTATTTATTCCTGTTGACCATGTCACTTGTGACCCTAATCATGCAGAGTTTATTATCGTCCTGTTTTACATAATTTATTATTTCTTGAATATCATCCTGCGTAAGAACAGAGGAACTAAGCTTTAAAAATTCTACACATTTCCTTATCACTGTTGGTGAGCTGACCCGAGTAACTTTTGAGTGGGCTTATCTTGCTTCTGTATACCTGAAAGAATCTTTTTGGGTTAATCTTTGATTCTCTTGCAACTTTAACCTAATAATCTGTTTTTTTCTTATTCCTTTTTTTTCTCTCAACTGCATACTATATTGATTTCTTAACTGCCCCTCTTCTTTTGATTTGCCTATACAGTTGACACTTGGTTTTCGTTCACCTCCAAACTCTACAATTATGTAAGTGTATTTTTGGGGGTCTGAAACGACTAATCTAATTTTCATTTGTCCTTGAGAAATTCGTTCGGTAACAGCACTTGTACAGCATTCTGAAAAGAATTTTGAACGAAAACAGAGGGTCCACTGTATTATGCCTCTTTTGACCAATGAGATGGTTTTAATCTCGTTTATCCATTTAGGATCATTTTTGTTTGATCTGATTTCCCTATTTGGAACATAAGTTGTCTGAGCAGCTAGAACTATGCTTTGGAAAACGTCATATCGGCAACCATCACCACCTTCTTGACTCGTAGGTCATTCCAGTTCAGCCCACCCAGGTAATTTCTCAGTCCTATGAAATCAGCCAAGCGGAAGTCAGGGACAGACTTGATTGCCATTATTAGGGTAATTCCAGTGTTAAAACTTAGTGATTTGTGATCACTTTTCCCAAGCTAATCATTAACCTCAAGATTATTAATTAGCTATTCCCTGCTTGCAAAAACCAAGTCAAGCAGGTTATTTCCTCTAGTTGGTTCTGTCACAAACTGTTTTAAAAAATCTTGAATTGTATAAAGAAAGTCGCTTGACTCTAAATTTCCTGTCAAATTGCTCTAGTCAGTTTAAAGTTAATCTCCCATTAGCACAACATTTTCGTATGTAGATGCCTTGCGAATTTTGTCCCATAGAAGTTTACTGCACTCCCTATCAAGGTTTGGGGGCCTGTAAATCACACCCAAGCTGTTTTTCACGGCCCTCGAAAAGCTGTAACCGAACAGATTCAGTGGCTGACGCTTCTAATTTTATATCTTGTCTAACACAACTTATTGTCTCTGGCATACATTGCTACTCCACCACCCTTCCTGTTGACCCTATCAGTGTGGAATAATTTATAGCCTTGTATGTGGCATTCAGAAGGCATTTTCCTATCTTTCAGATTGAGCCAGGTCTCTGTTATAGCAATAATATCTTCCTGCACTTACAATTAATCTTAGCTCCTCCATTTTATTTCTTGCACTCCTGCTATTAGTATGGTAAACCTTAAGGAACTAGTCTCTTGCTGCCCGCCCCTGTCTCCCTTTGTTTGCTGACCTGATCCATTGTCTTTATTTGTAACTTCATGATGAATAGTGTCTTATAAACATTCACCATTTTTAACCCTAGTACTGCAACCTGACAGTAAGGGAATAATAATTGGGGGTAGAAGTGAATGATAATGCCAATATTTCATAATTCCTTAATTAAATTATTTTGATTATCCAAGTCTTTTGAAGTGTTGGACTTTGCTGATGTAGATGACCAAGCACTAGTAATTTTACTTATCTTTTCATGGAGAGATGTGCCCTCTCCTGTAATTGATAGTGGTGAATGAATAGTGGGTGAGAGTTGGATCTGACTGGCTTTGGCCAGTAGGTGACTTGGACCTGCCTATCATGGGCCAGTAGGCTTGCTGCAATGCTCTTTTTATGTTATGTCTGAAGAGCTGTAGCGCTCTTAACTACTGAAAATAATGTAGATTTCTGAGAACCAAAAGTTTTCTTTTGGCATCACCCCTTCAGAAGCTATTGTTAATTTTAGTTTGTTAATAAAGTCGCACAAATTAGACTATGTCGAGTGTATGTGTGGGTGAACAGAAACTAAACTAGCATGGACATCCTACAGTTCAGGTAACAATGAAATAAATCTTGAATCTTTTGTTGCTCCCTGGGCCTCTGAAATTGCTAGCATATCTTTCTTTTTAACCCTCATGCCATTTCATTAGATTATATGAACAATAGTCCAGTACTAGCCTCTTAGATTTGCCATTACCATAAGTAGTCCCCATTTATGCTAACTTATGTCAGCTGTGCCTCAACGTATATGCTCATGGAATAAATAAGCATATAGTATTACAAGGTACCCCAGGGAGTAAGTGGCGTGCTTCATTGACTGGTCAAAATGCTTCTGCAAGCAAGTCTTGGGCTGTATCTGTAAAAAAAATAACATTTTAGGGAGGAGTGGGATGTGGTGCACTTGCAGAAAGTTTTATATTTGTTGTATTTTTTAAAACATCACCCAAGTTTTTATGCATAATTTTTAAAAGATTCACAGCATTTAAGCTGTGTGCAGTATTATAGAGGTTTATTTCTTTTAAAATTAGTATTGGTTATGAAACTTGAAATGTCTACAGTTTGTGTATTTTACAGTGGAGGAAGAAGCGTATGCGCAGGCTTAAGAGAAAGCGCAGGAAGATGCGTGCGAGGTCAAAGTAAACCCTGCTTACCCCTCTGCTAGGTATTTATATTTGAACCACGTTTTTTGTCTTAAAGTAGTTTCAGAATTTAATTCGGTGAACTTTAATTAGGTTATGTAAAGCCCCAATGCAATTTCTTTTAAGATTCACATTTGATTGTTGATAGTAAGACTTAATATTTGTTTGGTGAGATATGGTACAGTAATAGGCCTTTTTAACTCCTGGTACTGATCTCTATATTTTAGCACTTTAATCTTGACTGTTAAGACCCAAATTTATGAAATAGCTTAATAGGGTGTTTTAGCTCTTGCTATATTTGTCATTGGCTGTATACATTGATTTTTGTGCTTTTCTTAGTTAAAATTAATTTTTGTGATTGTTAGGTACTGTATCCCACTTCTGGTATAGAGCATAATTTTTTTTTTTTTTCAGGTGATTGTTGATGAAGTCTACCATCCTTTAATAAGTTTCAATAAATTCTAAGAAGGGTTTAGGCTTTTTATTTTAATACGTAAGATCTTGGATGTATATACTTTTGAATCTATTCCCAAGTAGCTTGATCTTCATAGTCTCTGGACCTCAAGAGAGGTTCCTTGATGCTAGTGAGGGGCTTTTTGCCGAGGGAATTAGATCTGCTCCACTTGCCTGAATGCCTTCCATTCCCCTCCCCCACACAGCATTGCATAATTTCTACGGGTTTAGCGCAAACTTTAGTCTTGTCATATTTACCTGTGGTATCAGTTATTGCCACAGTAGGGAAACTAAAATTAGAAGGCCCTTGCTGACTCTGCCTTTGGCATCTTTTCCACCCATGCTGGTCTGATTTGTTGCATTAGATCTTTTGCACATCTTACCCTGCAGTGCTGTATGACCCTGTGGGTTTGGCAATTTTGAGTATAATTGAAATTAAAAAACTGGTGGGGGCATTTGTATTGACAAACTATTCTGGGTGTGCCCAAGGTACTATATTAACGCGGGTAATTTGCTTCCCTCAAATTAATGATAAAAAGGAGTGCTGTGATCCAGAGGTGTTCAAGGTATCCTCCCTTTTCCCTGAATTAATTCAGCCTTTTGTGAGATGCTGTATGACCTCAAGTCGGGGTTTTGATATTGGTAATTTGCTTGATCCAAGAAATTGGACTGTTTGTGAAATAAACCCCACTGAACAATTTCATGGGGGTTTTGTTCTGCATATTGAACCATGTTAAGTAAAAGGACACAATTGCAACTAATGTGACATTTTATTGTGGCAACGTTTCGCTCTCCAGGAGCTTTCTCAAGCCGTCACATTAGTTGCAATTATGTCCTTTTACTTAACATATTGTCGGTTATTCTACCAATATTATTACATATTGAACCATGGAGAGCATACCCCGGGGAAACTTTCCAATCAATTAACTACTCCCTTCAGGGTAAGTGCTTTGTTATTGGTGAAAGATTCTTGATCCACAGTCCCCTCAAGGAAGGTTCCTTGACGCTGGTGAGGGGCTCTTGATCTTGGGAATTGGATCTGTGCTCCGTTTCCCTGAATTGAGCCTAAATGCCTACCATCCCTCCCCATGCGCTGTATAATCCTATGGGTTTAGCGCTCCCCGTGATTATAATAATTGATCCAATGTGCTACCTCCTTTGCCATCAAACCTGAGGCACTGGATAGCTCTTAGGAATTTAGTGGTTCCATGCGACTCAATTACTTATCACATATAGTATGGACTTTTTAGATACTACACCTACATTGTAGTTCTACTCTAACTAGTTCTGTATTACCTATATGGGTTTAATTGTCCTGTTTATTTTAAAGAAAAAATACATTGGCTGTTCTTAATTTTTATTACCAGGTGCAGAATTAGCTGCCAGGTGTGATCTTAAAATTTCAAGTTAAATACATTTGGAAAGCTAGAAGTTTGATTTTTTTTAAATATGTCGATGTACAGTTTGTAAGCAGTATGCCCCCTTATTATCATTACTCTTCCAGTGTTTGGCTTAGCGCTTCTATTTGATTATAATAATAATGGCGTTATGAATAGACTGAATTGCCCCCTCCGGGAAGGCATCTTGTCGGTGAATTATTATAATCAAATAGAAGCGCTAAACCACAGAGGTCTTGTCGGTGAAGGGTTTTTGATCAAAGGAATTGGAACTATATTTTTCCAGTCTGCCTCGTAGGTGCTACAACCCAGATTTAGCTTTCTTTCTTAATACAGTATTCTGCAGTGTCCTGTGCATGCAAATGAATTTTTTAAATGCTTTTGTTAGTGTTGCAGGAGTAAAACCCATCTGCAAATGTATCTATAATGTCCGTTCATGTGGTTGGAGTTGAACCAGACGCTCGCTAATCTCCCATAATTTTTTTGCAAGGCCTTCGTCCTTTGCCAGGGAAGAACATTCTGCAACCTGAAATTGAATTTAATGAATTAAGAGGCACTTTAATTTTTTTAATCTTACCTTATATAGCCTTATTAAACATTGGCACTACACTTGCAGGGCTCCAAACCATTTTTGATCCCCTCAAGGTTCCTTTATGCTGGTGAGGGACTTGATCCGAGAAATTGAGCTAGCTTTCCCCATGGACTGAACTTGAAATCTTCATTCTCCCAAGTGCTGTATAACCCTTATTGGTTTAGTGATAATTACTATGCTTGAAATTACTGCCAAATTAACATCAAGGTTGCTTTATCATTTTGTATGCACCCCATACCCATCTGGGGAGAAGTCAGAGGCGCACTGGGTTCAGAGATGGATCTAACATTGGTGCTTGCTAAGAAAGTTATAACCAATTTAACAGTTTGTCACGAATTTACTACTATGCACTTTTGTATGACCCTCATGGGTTTAGTGCTTAATTATAAAAAATGACCCTTATGGGTTTACACTTTTAATCACTGCTTCAGTCAAATCTACCTTCCACCTAATATCAGCCTTGCCATACCTATATGATCTACCATCCAAGCCTAGGTGTAGAATGAGACCTTTGACTATTCAGGTGAACAGGGACAGTGGACATGACTAAATGTCGAGTGGCCAGATAGTCATACCTCCCATCCCCAAAAATTGCAGATGAACGTTCAAATTAAAACCTCACCTTGCCGTCAACAAAGTATTTGCCAGAGACATCCTGTAGTTCTTTTGAAGCCGCCAACATAATAGTAGTCTGGGCACCCTCAGCGCTGCTCTGTGTATTAAAAGATCCAGTATTGGCGAGATAAGCTTTAGTTAATTGGTGGTGAGGGGTCTTTGTGAGACTAGCTCCCATAGTTTATAGTGATTTTATTTTGATTTATTTTATTTTTTTATTTGAGAGGCTTGACCAGAGAGTTGTACTTGCCCTCACTTTCCTTGGATCGAAGCTGATTCCCCTTCCCCCCCCCTTTTTTTTTTTTTTTAAACCTGTGGTTTAGCGCTTCTATTTGATTATAATAAAAGTTTTTAAATTATTGCACCAGCTTTGATTTAAATTTTACTCCCCCACTTTCATTAACCCCTCCACATCCTCTTGAACAACCTGCCCTGTAGCACTTTGATTCCTTATACGTTTCGGTTTTAAATTTATAATCCCCAGGCGCTGTATGAACTCATACGGGTTGAGCGCTTCCCCTTAGATATAACTGGTGCCAGTGAAGGGCTCTTCGGTAAAAGAGTGAATTAATGTATCCTCCCTCCAGGTCATCAGGCTTTTGCCTAAAGGCTTAGCGCTCCTTCACAATAAATATGTAACTAACACGGCAATTACCATAGTTTAGTAGTATAGTAATACATAAATCTAAAAAATTGAGGGTATAATACTTGTATGCTCTCTTTTTTTTTTTTTTTTTTTTTTTCAAAACGAGGCTTGTAGAGAAATTAGGTTTTGAAATACATAATAGTATGATGTACTACATGTGTACCTCTTAACAATCCATTTGATGTGTTCTAGAAGATTTGGGTATCCTTTGTAGAGGAAAAACTTTGTGATTTTTAAAGGAATGGCAATTTTTTTAATTGATATTTGCTAGTAACAAAGTATTAATTATTTAAGTATGATAAAATTACTGACATTTAATTTTTTACCTCCTGAAGGTAGTTTCTTGATGCCGGTGAGGGGCTTTTGATAAGAATTGGACCTTTCCTCCCTTTCGTTAGATCGAAGCTTATTGCCTCCCTTTTCCCAGGCGTTGTACGACCCCTACGGTTTTAGCGTTTCCCCTAAATTCTTGCCCAGTGATGAATGACCCCTCACTGGCTTAGTGACTTTTATGAATATAAGAAATAGTTCTTACCTTAGCATAAGCCCAGACGAAAAGTTTGACGAAGAGACCATACCAGACTCGGGATGTCATGACGTTAAAGATGTCTGTATTAACAATACCAGGATGTAGGCAGTAGGTCGTCACTCCTGCAAGCCACAAACATTATTGCAAAATTATACTAAACTATACGGATTTCCAGAAAGGTGCCTTGATTCTGCTGAAGGGCTCTTGAACCAAGGGCTGTATAACCCCTGTGGTTTAGCGCTTCTATTTGATTATAATAATAATAATGTATAACCCTTGTGGTTTAGCGCTTCTTTTGATTATAATAATCTTGAACCAAGGAACTGGAGCTACTCTTCCTTTCGTTGGATCGAATCTTCGTGCCTCCTATTCCCCAAGGAGCTGTTTGACTCACCCCTTCCCATGATATGACCATGGAGCGCTAAACAACCCGTAAGGGTCACGTTGCGTTTGGGAGGAATGGCAAGCATTAAAGTTCGAGCCAAGGAAAGCATTCAGGTCCAATTCCTTGGATCAAAAGCGCGCTCTGTTGTCAGGTAATCTTTGAAGGGTGCATATGGCACGATCCCGCATGGAGGTCAAATAGATAAGCAGCTTACTGTACATTTCAATCTGAAGAGGACCTTAATGTGAGGCATCAGCGCTATATAAACCTTGTCGGTTTAGCGCTTTCTTTTATACTGTACACATCTGTTAGCGCCATTGATTAGCTCTTCTTACAATGTTTATACATATGTATACAAGTCAGGTGTTTTACAAAGTTCCTCAACCTGGTTATATTTTTGAGATTGAAAAAGTGCATCTAAAACTGAGTAGTGCATACTATATAGGCCTTTCCATTTTGGGTGTGTTTATAAGAGCTGACTGTATTAGTAATTCTCTAACCTGTTCCAAGAAGTTTCATGTGAAGTTCCTTAGTAAAGAGAATATTCATGAGCTTGGAAGCAGCGTAGAGTTCGAGTGTAGCCAGCGGTCTATCATATTGGAATTTGAGGTCACCCTCGAGGTCAAGTCCCTTGACTTCCTTTATCCAGGTATGACCTATGGATGACACAGTCACCACTCTGCCCCGAGTGGTCTTCAGATTATCTGTGAAAGAAAATTTGACAGAAAAGTTACCCTCGGTTAAATTATGGACCTTACTGAAATGATCGGTTAACCTTGTCCCTTTCATGTGCTTTTGTGGAAAATTTATTATAAAAAGTGATGAATTAATAGTTTATTTTATTATAATTAGTGTAATTTTAAGGGAAACAAGTGAAACTTGAAATTTCCATGCATTGGAAATTGTACTTTTGAGAATTTTTTTTTTTCCTCAGTGACCTCCCTTGGTGAGGGCTCTTCATCCAAGGAACTGGACTTATCCTCCCTTGGACTGAACCCGAAAGCCTTTCATTCCCCAGACGCTATATAACCCCAATGGGTTTCGTACTTCCACCTGATTAAAATAAAAATACATTTAACTATTCCTTGATGAAAATTCTAATGTGATTGGAGATAGTGCTCATGTAGGCGCGTATGTAAATGAATGAAGACAAATGAGACACTGGTTTCTTAGTTGACAAAGCATTTTGCCTGTGCAGTAAGTTGCTTCAGTCAAATACAGAGCTGACTAATACATGTATACCTCAGACTGATATACAGGACTCACGAAATCGTAATGACACGATTGCAAACAAACCATACCACGGGTGGGGTTAGAACCCGCGATCAGTCTCAAAAAACTGATCGCCTGGCTGATTTCATAGGACTGAAAAATTACCTGGGTGGGCTGAACTGGAATGACCTGACAGTGGGTCAGGTAGGTGGTGATTGCCAATATGACGTTTTCCAGAGAATAGTTCTAGCTGCTCAGACAACTTATGTTCCTAATAGGGAAATCAGAGCAAACAAAAATGATCCTAAATGGATGAACAATAGATTAAAACATCTCATTGGTCAAAAGAGAGGCATATATAGGCGAATCAAAAGAGGAGAGGGGCAATTAAGTAATCAATATATTCAGTTAAAGAGAAATAAAAAAGGGAATAAGAAAAGCAAAAAGAGACTATGAGGTTAAAGTTGCAAGAGAATCGAAAACTAACCCAAAAGGATTTTTTCAGGTATACAGAAGTAAGATTAGGGACAAGATAGGCCCACTCAAAAGTTACTCAGGTCAGCTCACCGTCAGTGATAAGGAAATGTGTAGAATTTTTAACACTTACTTCCTCTCAGTTTTTACACAGGAAGATACTAGCGATATTCCAGAAATAATAAATTATGTAGACCAGGACGATAGTAAACTATGCACGATCAGGGTCACAAGTGACATGGTCCTTAGACAAATAGATAAATTAAAACCTAACAAATCCCCAGGCCCTGATGAACTGTATGCAAGGGTTCTAAAGGAATGTAAAGAGGAGCTTAGCAAACCTATGGCTAATCTTTTCAACATATCACTACAAACAGGCATGGTGCCAGATAAGTGGAAAATTGCAAATGTAATACCTATTTTCAAAGCAGGAGACAGGTCCTTAGCTTCGAACTATAGACCAATAAGCCTAACCTCCATAGTGGGAAAATTTATGGAATCAATAATTGCCGAGGCAATTCGCAGCCATCTTGAAAAGCATAAATTAATCAACGAATCTCAGCACGGTTTTACAAAAGGGCGTTCCTGCCTTACAAATTTAATAACTTTTTTCACTAAGGTATTTGAGGAGGTAGATCATGGTAATGAATATGATATTGTGTATATGGACTTCAGTAAGGCTTTTGATAGAGTCCCACATCAGAGACTATTGAGGAAAATTAAGGCACACGGAATAGGAGAAATTTTTCCTGGATAGAGGCATGGTTGACAAATAGGCAGCAGAGAGTTTGCATAAATGGGGAGAAATCAGAGTGGGAAGCGTCACAAGTGGTGTTCCACAGGGGTCAGTATTGGGCCCCTTGTTGTTCACAATCTACATAAACGACATAGATGAGGGAATAAATAACGACATAAACAAGTTTGCCGATGACACCAAAATAGGCCGTCCAATTCATTCAAATGAGGACATTAGAGCACTCCAGAAAGATTTGAATAGACTGATGCAGTGGTCGGAGAAGTGGCAGATGCAGTTTAATATAGATAAATGCAAAGTTCTAAATATTGGACAGGACAATAACCATGCCACATATAAACTAAATAATGTAGATCTTAATACTACTGATTGCGAAAAGGATTTAGGAGTTCTGGTTAGCAGTAATCTAAAACCAAGACAGCAGTGCATAAGTGTTCGCAATAAAGCAAACAGAATCCTTGGCTTCATATCAAGAAGCATAAATAATAGGAGTCCTCAGGTTGTTCTTCAACTCTATATATCCTTGGTTAGGCCTCATCTAGATTATGCTGCACAGTTTTGGTCACCGTATTACAGAATGGATATAAATGCTCTGGAAAACGTACAAGGAGGATGACTAAGTTGATTCCATGTATCAGAAATCTTCCCTATGAGGATAGACTGAGGGCCCTGAATCTGCACTCTCTAGAAAGGCGTAGAATTAGGGGGGATATGATTGAGGTATATAAATGGAAAACAGGAATAAATAAAGGGAATGTAAATAGCGTGCTAAAAATATCTTGTATTGACAGGACTCGAAGCAATGGCTTTAAGTTGGATAAATTCAGATTCAGAAGGGATATAGGAAAGCATTGGTTTGGTAATAGAGTTGTCGATGAGTGGAACAAACTCCCGAGTACAGTTATAGAGGCTAAAACGTTGTGTAGTTTTAAAAATAGGCTAGATAAATATATGAGTGGGTGCGGGTGGGTGTGTTGTACCTGACTAGTTTGTGCTACTAGGTCAGATGCCGTGCTCCTTCCTTAAGTGAATGTAACCTGACCTGGCTGGGTCGGGGCATTGGCTTAAACCGGTGGGAGAATTGGACATGCCTCGCATGGACCAGTAGGCCTGCTGCAGTGTTCCTTCTTTCTTATGTTCTTATACAGTTCATCAGTAGATCGCGGGAGAAACGTTTCGGTGATAAGATATCGAAGTACATAATCTTATTCGCTTGTTGGTAATGTATGCCATTAATATAATGGTACATGCGTACTCACAAATTTGTTTGCGGGGGTGGAGTCCTGGCTCCTGGCCCCACTTGAGTTTCATCGACTGGCATTATTAGTTTAGTCTCTTTGAGCCCCATATCATACGTAGTTTATATGACGTTCGGTTCCATCACTCTCATATCCAGTTTATTCCTCTTTCCTACTAACCTGAGACTGAAAAAGTTTTTCCTAAAGTCCCAGTGACTTTTTTTTTTTTTTCTGTCTTTGTCCTCGCCTTGTAAAGTCTATCCTTATCTGTTCCATCAATTCTGAGTATTGTCTGTCGTTATCTTGTTTTCTCTAGTGCCCTCAGTCTCTTCATAATGCACACATAAGAACATAAGAATGGAGGAACACTGCAGAAGGCCTACTGGCCCATACAAGGCATGTCCTTATATTGTATGACCCTTATAAATTGTATGACCCTCGGCTCCGGAACTGGCATGATTGCAAACCGTTGCATTTTTCAACCTTTTAAACTTGATTAAGAGGGCTCCAAGCTGATGCTGCATATTCAATATGGTTCTGATTTGTATTGTGTACAATCGTAAAGGTAGGAATGGGGGTGGGATGATTTTTTTTTGAGGTGGAGAGGGGGGAGCGTGTGAATGAGTCATAATACTCGCCCATAAGCAGGTGTGTTAAAAGAAAATGTCCTAGATGGTTGGTAGCGATAGTCAATTCCAGGCCCTCGGTGGTCAACTGTCGTGGTATGTCTGCTACCGCTGCATTATTAATAAGCACATCAACCTGTAGAACAAAAAAATGGTCTGTGTGATATCAATTAAACATGCTACCAAACTAGTATCACTTGGGAATATATCCATCTCCTATCCTTCCTAAAGAGCCACTAGCGTAATCAAGTGTCGAGCTGAAGCTCCTGGACCTACTGAAGGCATCGTATACCAATACTTTTGAAAATATTTGAGAAAGTGATTCACAAGCACCAAGATAGGATTTAAGAGTGGGTTTCGTATCATACATAAGATACACATTAAAACTATGACACTAACCTTGCGTCCTTCTAGCTTCTTGGCAAACACTCTAACTGATGACATACAGGATACATCCACCTCTGCGACCTCCACCTGTCCTCGACACCCGCCTCTAACAATGTCATCTGTAACAATTAATGCTGTATAACCCCTGTGGTTTAGCGCTTCTATTTGATTATAATAATAATGTAACAATTAATGCTCAAGTGCCTGCAAATTTTAACCTTAAGCTATTTTACAACTGTTAAAAAATTACTTTGACCGTGATAAAATGTTATTTTAAGAATATCTCATAACTACTAATATATACACATATATGTGCAGTTACTGGTAGTGAACAACTGAATATTTGCAAAATTAATATTATTAGACTTCTGAATATTGTTATTGTTTTATTCATGGAAAAGCGATAACCCCGTGAAGATAATAAGGTTGATCCGAGGAAGGTGAAGGCAGCTCCAGTTCCTAGGATCAAAAGCAATTCACTATCATCAAGGGAGAAGGCTCTGCACTGGAGCACTCACCTCTAGCAGCTCTGGCCTTCTGAAGGTTCCTGCAGGCCAGGATGACAGTAGCCCCGCGACCAGCCAGATCTTTGGCTGTCTCCAGCCCGATACCTATAATAAGTTATCAATATATTGTTAACTAAATCCAAAGAACGGAACTGCATACAGGCTTGTACGTTCGAAATCTACAGGTATTTATATAAGACTCATCTTCCAAGCCTAAGCTTCTACCCAACACTGGGAAGAGGACAGACAAGCAGCAAAGAGTCCCTGGTACTGCAGTGCCAAAAAGTGAGGTATACTACAAGAAAAAGAAAAACAGAACGACTGTTCGAACGTAATATTAGCACCCCTTCTATAAACAGTAAACAATCCTACATTATACTTATGTTAAACCTCATTATACGGTATTATTATTATTATTAGCTTCAACAGGAAGCCGTAATTTCTATAATGAGGAGGCTTAGGGTTGTGTATGTAGACTTGTTTTGATCTTAAGGTTGTATTCACATTTTGCATCGCCTGGAGTCACTAGATGAATGAACTGTTTTTATATAAATTGCAACCCAGTCATGACCAATTATTTTTTTTAAGAAGTAATAATATATCAAGAAGAGAGCCAAAAGGTGCCTAATGAATGTAGCGACAGAAAGGGAGGAGAATGACTTTTTATTTTTTAGATAATACTCATGTAAATATAAACAACAAATTTTACCTTATTCCTAGTATATCTCCTTTATATTATGATAATAAGATATTATCTCCTTTATAGTATGATAATAAGATATTATCTCCTTTATAGTATGATAATAAGATATTATCTCCTTTATAGTATGATAATAAGATATTATCTCCTTTATAGTATGATAATAAGATATTATCTCCTTTATAGTATGATAATAAGATATTATCTCCTTTATAGTATGATAATAAGATATTATCTCCTTTATAGTATAATAAGATATCTCCTTTATAGTATAATAAGATATCTCCTTTATAGTATAATAAGATATCTCCTTTATAGTATAATAATATATCTCCTTTATAGTATAATAATAAGGTATTAAAAGGACCCCAATGGAAATTAGTCACTGACTTTTTTGGGTTATCCTAGGTTCTCTACACATGCTGCTGACATTTGCCCCAAGTGAGGAACATATGCTGCTGTGTATGATAATCTATGTAACTGTATTTGTGTATACCTGAATAAACTTACTTACTTTTTGAAATTGTATTCCATATTATGCTGTGTACAACTATATGAAGTAATTAAAAATGAAACTGCTCATATTTCTTTTTAGTAATATAACAACGCCCAGTGGGGTCTGATCAAGACCCATTGTGACTCCCATAATATTGTAATTTGAGCTACCATTCACAAGATGAACATGAGGTCCACAATAAACTAGCCACTCAGGGGCACAATTAAAACTTATTTGGAAGCAGCATTATTATTATTACTATTTTATTTGGGGAGCTGAGTTTTTTTTAGGGATGGGGGACTGAAACCTTTCCTCTTGGCTCCGTTTCTAAGGGAAGCGCAAAAAATCGTAGGGACCATGCAAATCCTGAAAAGAGGAAACAATCAGCTCTGATGCAAGGGAATATAACTCCCTTCCTACATCAAGAACCCTTTACCAGCATCAAGACACTTCCACTGAAGGGCGAGCAACTAATTAGTTACATCTAACTACCCACCTTTATTGGCACCGGTGATGACCACGGTCTTGCCGTTCATGGTGTCAGATGAGTGCCACCATGGGTAGCGGAGTCTGTTGATGACCCACATACAAATGCCCAACACGCCCCAGCCTACTGCACTCCAGGGTGGTACTACAAACCACGACACCAAATATAGCACTACGTCTAGCATATCACCTGTAGCGCTATGATCCTCTTTTTTTACAATCTTAAAATTTCAGGTAAAGGGAAAATAGTTTGGTTAACGAGGAGAGAGTCGCAGCCTCGGAGGGAAGTGGTAGATAACTGAAATTTGTTTAGCTGGAAATGAGCGGTGGCCTTCATTCTAATCCTTGAGACTTTCTCTGGGACACGCACTGTCTTGATATTCTTTCGCTAGTTAGTCTTGGACGAGTTTTTTTTTTAATCACGATTTACATGTCCTCGTTCAAAAGGATCTGGGGAGATGAGAGGTTTTAAATTTCTGCCACATCATCATTCCTGGTACTCCAGTCTTAACGACATTTTCGATCCTGTAAATATTTTAATCACAACGCCGCGGGGGCGTTTACCCTCCGAACACCGTGCTCCGCGTATACTCCAGGTAATACATACATACATTTATATATATATATATATATATATATATATATATATATATATATATATATATATATATATATATATATATATATATATAATATATATATATATATATATATATATATATATATATATATATATATAAATATATATATATATATATATATATATATATATATATATATATATATATATATATATTACCTAGAGTTTACCTGGAGAGAATTCCAGGGGTCAACGCCCCCGCGGCCCGGTCTGTGACCAGGCCTCATGTTGGACCAGAGCCTTATCAACCAGGCTGTTACTGCTGGCCGCACGCAGTCCAACGTACGAACCACAGCCTGGCTGGTCAGGTACCGACTTTAGGTGCCTGTCCAGTGCCTGCTTGAAGACAGCCAGGGGTTTGTTGGTAATCCCCCTGATGTATGCTGGGAGGCAGTTGAACAATCTTGGGCCCCTGACACTTATTGTGTTGTCTCTCAACGTGCTAGTGGCACCCCTGCTTTTCATTGGGGGGATGTTACATCGCCTGCCGAGTCTTTTGCTTTCGTAGGGAGTGACACTCGTGTGCAAGTTTGGTACTAATCCCTCGAGAATTTTCCACGTGTATATAATAATGTATCTCTCCCGCCTGCGTTCTAGAGAGTACAGGTTTAGGAACTTCAAGCGTTCCCAGTAATTGAGGTGGTTTATCGCAGTTATGCGTGCCGTGAAGGTTCTCTGCACATTTTCAAGGTCAGCAATTTCACCCGCCTTGAAAGGTGCAGTTAGTGTGCAGCAATATTCCAGCCTAGATAGAACAAGCGATCTGTAAAGTGTCAACATGGACTTGGCATCCCTGGTTTTGAAACGTTCTCATTATCCTTCCTGTCATTTTTCTAGCAGATGCAATTGCTACGGTGTTATGGTCCTTGAAGGTGAGATCGTCTGACATGATCACTCCCAGGTCTTTGACATTAGTTTTTCGCTCTATTGTGTGATTTGAATTAGTTTTGTACGCCGATGAGATTTTAATTTCTTCACTTTTTCCGTATCTGAGTAATTGAAATTTCTCATCATTGAACTTCATATTGTTTTCTGCAGCACATTTAAAGATTTGGTTTATGTCTGCTTGGAGTCTTGCAGTGTCTTCAACGGTGGACACTGTCATACAGATTCGGGTGTCATCTGCAAAGGAAGACACAGCACTGTGGCTTATATCCCTGTCTATGTCCGATATGAGGATGAAGAACAGGATGGGAACAAGTACTGTGCCTTGTGGAACAGAGCTTTTCACAGTAGCTGCCTCAGACTTTACTCTGTTGACTACTACTCTTTGTGTTCTACTTGTTAGGAAATTATAGATCCATCTACCAACTTTTCCTGTTATTCCTTTATCACGCATTTTGTGTGCTATTACACCATGGTCACACTTGTCAAAGGCTTTTGCAAAGTCTGTGTATATAACATCTGCATTTTGTTTGTCTTCTAGAGCATCCAGGACCTTGTCGTAGTGGTCCAGTAGTTGGGACAGACAGGAGCGGCCTGCTCTAAACCCATGCTGCCCTGGGTTGTGCAATTGATGAGTATCAAGATGAGTGGCGATCTTGCTTCTTAGAACCCTTTCAAAGATTTTTATGATATGGGACGTTAGCGCTATTTGTCTGTAGTTCTTTGCTATTGCTTTACTGCCCCCTTTGTGGAGTGGGGCTATGTCTGTTGTTTTTAGTAACTGCGGGACGACTCCAGTGTCCATGCTCCCTCTCCATAGGATGTTAAAAGCACGTGATAGGGGCTTCTTGCAGTTCTTGATGAACACGGAGTTCCATGAATCTGGGCCTGGAGCGGAGTGCATGGGCATGTCATTTATTGCCTTTTCGAAGTCATTTGGCGTCGTGGTGATGTCAGATAGGCATGCGTCTGTCAAGTTCTGTGGCACTCTCATAAAAAAATCATTTAGGTCTTCGATTTTCAGTCTGGTTAGCGGCTCGCTAAAAACTGAGTCATACTGGGACTTAAGTAACTCACTCATTTCCTTGCTGTCATCTGTGTAGGACCCATCCCGTTTAAGTAGGGGCCCAATACTGGATGTTGTTCTCGACTTTGATTTTGCATAAGAAAAGAAATACTTTGGGTTTCTTTCAATTTCAAAGTATTTCTTTTCTTATGCAAAATCATATATATATATATATATATATATATAGTCATAGTACTAGGGGGGAGAGAGCACAACTTTGTAGTACCCACAGTCAGTGGCCAGGCTTCAAACACCTTTTATTGTACAGCAATAAAGGAATGGAACAGACTGCCTGCACATGTCAATGCCAGTCATAGCATGAGCCAGTTCAAGAAGAGAGCCAAAAGGTACCTAATGAATGTAGCGACAGAAAGGGAGGATAATGTTTTTTTATATTTTTTTAGCTAACATACATGTAAATGTAAATAACTCTTTTTACCTTGTTCTTAGTATATATCTTTATAGTATAATAACATATATCTCCTACAGTGTATAATATTTAAGGTATTAAAAGGACCCCAATGGAAATAAGTCACTCTGTCTGACTTTTTTGAGTTATCCTAGGTTCTCTACACATATGTTGCTATGTATGATGATCTATGTAACTGTATTTGTGTATACCTGAATAAACTTACTCATCCTAAGAGAAGACAATAAACGTACCTCAGGGAAAACTCAAGGTTCTCCCTGGAGTTGTTTGAATATTTTCTTCTCCTACCACCCCTATATTCTATATTCTATGTGAACTTTATTAATAGACAGAACACATTGACAGAAAACACAAACATGAATACATTGGTACAATATATCAAAGATTATGAATCTCCTCCAGCTCCGTAGCTGGACGCGAGCCCAGTATGCAGCATGCATTTCCCCTCTGGATGGCCATGCTGAGGCGCTGGAACATGAAAGTGGCTGCCCTTGGATCCCTGGTGGTGTCGATGAGTCTGGAACCCAGTTCTTTAAGGAAACGTGTTTCATTTTTTCCCCATGATCCCAAGGTCTCTGATTCCACTGGGACAAATTGATGCTGTTAGCTTATGTCCCTGTACTTGCCGATCATGTACTCCTCCCTGTCGCCCGACACTGTGATGGATGTAGGTGTCAGCCAGCGTCGACACACAGGTATAATCCCATGCTAAGAGCTTACCATTCTTCCATGGATAGATGGTGATCCCATTGGGGCGGTTTGCTGGATTGTGGGTATTGGTAGCTGCTAGTGATCGGGTCTCTCTCTCGGCTGGGCATCCAGCTGTAGCAAGGGCTCTCTTTATGATGTCGTTGACTTCATTGTGTCTTGCATGCCAGCCCTTGGTTTTGGAATAGTTAGGACCATGTAGACCATATTGGTCGGCTTGCGCATCGCCGCAAATACACACACATATATTTCGTGTGAATTGGGGCAGCAAGGGTCGAGGCGTGTTCCCATTACTGAAATGGGAACTGTGTGACGGAAGTTCCCAGAATGATGTGCACTCACAGCTTGGAGATGGCCAGTCTCCCTGTCTGATGTTACATTCCTAAGCATGTTGGCAAGCACCTTTTCAGCGATGGGGCCATCCCAACTTGACTGTTTGTAGGCCAATGCTGCACTAGGTTTTGGTGCTGGAGCAGCAGAGTTTCCCATTCAGTGATGGCATTGGTGTAGCTAGGGGCCTGTATTCCTGCTGAGTCACTGAAGTTGTCCGGAAGAATTTGTTTTATTAACTCGTTTGATGCTATGGAAGAGGATAAGAAAGCTGGTAGGGCAATGTGGGAGGATTTGCGTACTCCCAGCCCCACAAGCCTGACTGGAAGTGAGGCTTGCAACCACTGTCCATCTTCGAGGGAAAGATTCAATACCCTCTCTAGCATGGTCTTAAGGAGTCATATTTCTTGAGTTTCGGACTGCTGAAGGCTGGGGAGCACCTCAGGAAGTAGGTAAGTTTTGGGATTGACAGGCACCTGGTGAGTAGGTAGAAGGCATCATGTGTATCGATGTCTTTCATCCTGCCTTCCATCGTCCTGAGGTCTGAGATTTTTCTAGGATCAGATCGATGGCATTGGGCCCAAGAGGAGCACCAAGGAGAGTGCTCTTGGATGGATCAATGGATCATGCTCCTGGTAAAACAGCACTAATATTCTGGATCATCTGTCGATTGGTAGAAATTATTTCATATTTGGTGGGGTTTAAAGATAGGCCCAGGCTCTCTCCCATGTCTTTAACTTTTCTGATGTCCTCTAGGAGAGATTCTGTAGTGCCAGCTAGGGTACCATCAACCAAGAACCAGATATTGAGCTCACTGGAGAGCGCTTCTGTGACTTCCTTGATGACTAGACAGAATAGAAAGGGGGCGAGAGTCCCCCTATTGCACACCCTCACACGAGTCAATTTCATGGTCCCCAAACAATAGTTTAGAAGTCACACTATAACACGATTCTATGAAGGGATAGAGGGAAGGGAAGTGTCTAGAAACTGCTTGGAGAGCAGTATCCCTTCTGACTAAGTTGAAAGCGTTGCCAAAGTCCAATTTGATCAAGGCTTTTTCATCGGACATGTTGTTTATGTATATTCGTGCTGCGTGGGCAGCTGCTTCACAGCCTTGTTGAACACCAAAACCGAGCTGAGTTGGTTTCAACATTGCGGCAGCCTCTTGACTCACCATTCTTACTGCAGCCTTGGCGACTAGGCGCCGAAGGGTGTTGCCCACTGCAATGGGCCTCATTCCTCCATCTTTTTCCGGAGGGCACATAGTGAGGCACCAAACAAAAGGGTATAATGGCCTCTGGGACACTGCCAGCCAGGCACACATTGGGAAATTTGGTGAGTTCAGGCAGCAACCTCTCTGAAACATCACCAAGTGCTGGATTGAGCATTTGGTTTAAGTGTTGTGGCCTTAAACCAGTGAAACCTCCTGCTGAGCCCTGTGGAAATGACATAGCAGCTTTATACACATCAGCGTCCTGTAAAGTTAAATGTTCTTCACCTGCTGCAATGTCAGGGAGGTCAATGTTGGTACTGGGAACCCTGGATGGATGTTTGTCCGTCAGGGCTTGTGCTGTAATGCTATATGACCCTTGTAGGTTTAGCGCTTCTTTTTTATTATAATAATAATTGTGCTGTAATGACGTCCTTAGTAGCGATGGTATCCTCACTGGTTATAAGCCTCAGTGCTCCAATAGTATTACCCTCTTCTATTTTCTTGCTTATTTGGGCTCTGATTTTTGGTAACAAAATCACTGTTCACTGCATACGTTAGATCGAAACTGAAATATAAAGTAGTGTACGTACGCAACAAAAAATGCAAGTCCATTATATAAAGTCTGAAAGCTTGCTACAAAATGTCTACCAGAGTTAAGAAACGGAGTTACGAGGAACATTTCTTAAATTGCTGGGGTAAGACCAAGAAGGTAGCATGTACTACAAACCTCTAGTTACTTTATAAATTTAAATGACAAACTAAATGCCTGGAGTTTACCTGGAGAGAGTTCCAGGGGTCAACGCCCCTGCGGCCCGGTCTGTGACCAGGCCTCATGTTGGATCAGAGCCTGATCAACCAGGCTGTTACTGCTGGCCGCACGCAGTCCAACGTACGAACCACAGCCTGGCTGGTCAGGCACCGACTTTAGGTGCCTGTCCAGTGCCTGCTTGAAGACAGCCAGGGGTCATGCAGTACATAATGTGAGGTTCCGTGAGAGATTCATTACTATTGTAACTACAAATAGGTAATCTTGCACACAAAGGCGAGTATACGTCAACAAGAGAGATCACAAGTGATTATAGAGATTTTATGTGCCCTTTGAGTGTAGATAGTTCATTATCACTGTAACTTGGTCAGCTATCAAAACTTTGCGGTCCATTCCCTGGACCCATTATGTGCCTCTGTAATCTTTTGACTAGCGCTCACAGGATGGGTATGGAGTGCTCAATAAAGACATTGCACTAACTTTGAGTGTAAGCTTAATATATACATGATTATTAAGTGTGGGGTTTAGAAGAAATGAATTTGATATCATGGGGAGTTGTCCCAGTTGCTATTTACTACTACTATTGTGCTTCTGGGAAACTTAGAAGTTGCAAATGGTACAACATGATACATTGTTTATGCAGAAATAGGGGTGACATTTAAATGCATGTTGAAAGCCCATAGTAATACAGAGCATTGGTGGAGAAGACTGGAATGTAAACTGAGGAAGCTGAAAGTAACTCAAGCAGCAAGGAGAGGTGTATTTTAAGAAAATATTACACATGTATGTTTTTTGTAAAGAAATAATATATATTAATAATAATAATAATATAAATAATATTTATTATTATTATTATTATTATTATTATTAATATGAATTATTATGTGAGAAATTACCTGCTTGAGGTTTACAGGGTATTACCTGAATTATTACGAGCAAGTAATTTGGGCGAGGTAAGTGGGACTTAGTCACAGTAGGTCTCAAAAACTGTCACTCCCTCGATGCCCACTTTTAGTTTAATATCTTTATTATGCACCCCATACCCATCCTGTGGGTGGTAGTCAAAAGATTACAGAGGTACATAATTGGTCCAGGGACTGGACCCCAAAGTTTTGATAGCTGAACAAGTTACAGCGGTAATGAACTAGATCTGGTCACAATTATGACAAAGTTTCAAGGTAATGAGCTCCAGGTAGAGGCTGGTCACACTCATGACAAGTTACAGAGGTAATGAACTAGAGCTGGTCACAGTCATGACAAGTTACAAAGGTAATGAGCTCCAGGTAGAGCTGGTTACAATCATCCATTACCATTCTCACAAAAAGCTAGACCTGACATTAAATCAATAATTACAATATTAAAACCAGCTACTCTGGTAAAATAAAATTATGTGGACTGTATATTTTGGTTTATTTGCTGAGCACACAAAATATAACTATTAGTACAATACATATAATACAATGGTGTTATTAGAAAAGATATTCGTATTACCACTTACCATTTAATTACTGGATCACAATTTTTATGTATAATACACGCTAAAGCTACCCTAATAGCTAGTTTACAATGGCCAACGCAAAAACTACTATACATTATGGGTAAGCATCACTTAGCTAAGGTGTGTTGCTGGGAAGATTCGGGTTTTCCATACTATCACAATCAACAGACCAGTGCTCACACATTCAGTTTCACTCTGGCTTCCTCCTCGTCTGCCTTGCGGCTCTTCCACAATCCCCTTCATTCGAAATTTTTCGAAGGGTCAAATCAGCATCACATTTTAATACACAATTATTATATTATTCAAATTTACACATGCTGAATTTAGAAAAAATCAAAATTTTCCACAATTATTATTGGAATGAGATTGCTGAACACATTCCGTCATAATTTCAAAACTCGGGTGAGTTTTGGTTGTACTCGTTGAATGAGACCAGCCTAGCATGGGCCAGTAGACCTGCTCCCAGTGATTCTTCCTTATGTTCTTCAACTCACCACGATTGCAAATCTACATAGGAAAATATATGACAATTCATAAGGCAAAACGCTAATCCGCTTAAACTCTAGAACTAAAAACAAACTCGCAGATAATATTTGTAGCAATTTTTTTTGCAGTGATTAATAAAAAAAATATAATCTAAGAGAGTGGATAGCCAAGTTGGAATTTGGGATACTAAAATGTTTTCAAAGCTCCCGCACTGAATATTAATGGGTAAGAATTATTAAACATCGTGACCAATTGGCAAACTCATGCAGTTCCTAGCTGCATGAGTTTGCAGCTAGGTGACACTAACTGGCACTGCATATACCCAGTGCCAGTTAGTTTTTTCTCTAGACTTGTAAACTGTCATTTAGATGAGGGTAGATGCACAAGCAACTGTATTTTAGAATTTAAGAACACCAGTGTGTCACTATTTCTCAAATATCCCGTCGGGAAACTGTCCAGATGACCTACCTGATCTCCCTATAAAACTTTATCCCCAGGATACGACGCCTGATACCCAAATTAACCACCTTCTCTCGGAACACCTACACCAACAGTGACTTTTTTGGGTTATCCTATGTAATTTACAACGTGTATGATAATTGTACTTATGTGTACCTGTGCCTAAATAAACTTACTTATACCCCATGTTAAAACGTCATACAAAACCCTAATAATCTTTCCTGGCTCAGCCACTGACATCATCAACCTCAACACCAACAAACCTAAAGAATTATACACATGTGCAACATCTGGGTATCTTTATTTGTAGACATTTCACCATTCACTGGCTTTATCAATACAATAACATAATGTGAAGAATGTAGAATTATATACAAAAAATGAGGTAATTAGTCCCTCAGCCTGGGAGTTGGTAGCTCGTGGCCTTATAGGCAAAGCTCTCGCTTCATACGCTGTGTCGCCATGGTTGGATTCCCAGCAAGGGTGGAAACATTAGGCGTGTTTCCTTACTCCTGTTGTCCCGTTCACCTGCGTGTTAGTCGACTGGTGTGGGTGGCATCCTGGTGGACAAGATTAAGGACCATAATGGAAATAAGGAAGTCGTCGATGACGCACTGCCTTTCTTGGGTTATCCTGGGTGGCTAACCCTCCGGGGTTAAAAATCTTATCGAAGAGCACCGTAGTCTTGAAGACTACGGTGCTCTTCACCAACTTCAAGACTGAGGGACTGATTACCTCATCTTTTGTATATATAGTTCTATAGTCTTCACATTATGTCCTTGTATTGAACTAATAAAACCACTGGATCGTGAAACGTCTACAAATATAGATACCTAGATGTTGCACATGTGTATAAAATTCTTCATCTTGTCGGTATTATTTATCTTTCATGTACAACAACAAACCTGAAGTTGTGAGACAAGACAAGAGATGCCAAGGCAATGATGATCCTTTTTGAAACACTTGTTCTCTCTAGGCTGGAATATTGCTGCACATTAACATCGCCATTCAAGGCAGGTGAAATTGCAGATCTAGAGAATGTACAGAGAACCTTTACTGCAAGTATAAGTTCCATCAAACACCTTAACTACTGGGAACGCCTGGAAGCACTAGACTTGTACTCAGTGGAACGCAGGAGAGAGAGATATATCATAATCTACACCTGGAAGATTCTGGAGGGACTGGTCCTTAACCTGCACACAGACAACACTCCCTACGAAAGCAAAATACTTGGCAGGCAATGCAACGTACCCCCAGTGAAAAGTAGGAGCACCACTGGTACACTAAGAGAAAACACAATAAGTGTCCGGAGCCCAAGACTGTTCAACAGCCATAAGGGGAATTACCAATAGGCTCCTGGTTGTCTTCAAGAGGGAGCTGGACAGATACTTAAAGCCAGTGCCGGATCAGCTGGGCTGTGGTTCGTACGTTGGACTACGTGCAGCCAGCAGTAACAGCCTCGTTGATCAGGCTCTGATCCACCAGGAGGGTTGGTCATGGACCAGGCCGCGGGGGCGTTGATCCCCGGAATGCCCTCCAGGTAGACACTGGCAGACTATGAAATGGAGGTGAAATGTTAAGTTATTTATAACCAATATTAGGCCAAAATTGAAATGTGGAGCGATTGTGTGGTGTCACACCTGAAGGGGAAAAACACAAAATGTTCAAAGGGCTACAAAATGGCTGCCAAAGTTAAATAAGTTTATTCAGGTATACACAAATACAGTTACATAGATTATCATACATAGCAGCATATGTGTAGAGAACCCAGGATAACACACACACAAAAAAGTCAAAGTGGCTCACTTCCATTGGGAGAGTCCGAATGATAACAAATTCCCATTCTAAACAACATACTCCACTAATATTCAAAAGTCTGAACTTACTCACCATACAAGACATCCATACTTTTTACAGTGTCTATTACATACATAAAACACTAAACTCAAATATTAACCCACAACTCAAAATTCTCCTAACCAACCTTAACAGGACACATGAACATAACACAAGACACAGATCACTCTTAAATGTTCCCCGCGTCCACCTCACACTATGCAAAAACGCAATGCACATTAAAGGCCCAAAAATTTGGAATTTATTACCTATGATTACCAAAGAAACCCGGTCTGTAATCAATTCAAAACTCTTCTGAAAAACCACCTACTCGCCCAAAACTAAATACCCACTACTTTACATTACCTACAAAGTTATTAAATAACTTTACACTGCCTCAAAATAACATTATTCACTGTGTTACTCCCTAGCTTTAAAACCCTTACATAATTGCTCAAAGAAAAATAATTTATCAAACATAATCTAGTACAAATGTTGAAACTTATACCTCATAATGTATAAACCTGTTATATCTCATAATGTATAAACCTGTTATATCTCATAATGTATAAACCTGTTATAATTAATACCACCTAATATAAAGAAATCCATCCTCGTGTACCCTTGTTATTGCAACACAAATTATTGATTTAATTTGTTTAATCTGATTTAATAATTTTATTAATACAAATAATAAATTATTATGTTGACATATAAAACTGTAAATGATCCAAAATTATAAAACTATTATGTTTCAAAAATGTCATGTTCAAACTATGTACAAATTTCATAGCTTAAATACTCGACTATACTTATATTGTAAACTGTTTATTATAATTCTTACCATTTAGTTTTAAGTTAATTTTAAGACTGCTCACAATGCTCTGCATATTAGGGGCTTTTGGCATATACACCTCTTGTAATCTCATAACCCATTGTAATTCTTTGTATCATGTTCCAATAAATTATTATTATTATTATTATTATTATTATTATTATTATTATTATTATTATTATTATTATTATTATTATTATTATTATTATTGTATGATGAAATGTTGGCACCATTAAATATGCCCATGTTGGTTGATAGGAGAAAAAGAGGAGACATGATAACCACATACAAGGTCTTAAAAATCTTGAAAGAGTATGTAGTAGCTTTAACAGAGATAACGAAAAGTCACAGTTGCACATTGAAGGAAAAAGTGGAATGAAGAAAAGATAGAAGAAAATTTTCTTCTCAGAGTGGTTGACCAGTGGAATGTATTAATTAAATGATGAATTAGTAAGTATTAGACCTATTGGAAATTATATATATATATATATATATATATATATATATATATATATATATATATATATATATATATATATATATATATATATATATATATATATATATATATATATATATATATATTTTGAACATAGTGTTGAAGACTACAATATAAACCGCACTGGTTAGAACAGTTTATATTGATGATCACTTACCTGAGGAAGGCTTACAATTTTTTTATAAAGTATAATTAAATGCAATAATACAATTTAATAAACATAACTGCTAATATAAGAATTAAATATATCGTATATATATCTTGATAATGCAGAAATGCTATTGTAGGTTAGAGTGACGCTCCTTGGGTGGGCCTTTACCAGCAGACAGCCGCGTAGTGTGCTGGTTGTCCCGCTGTCCTAACTGATAAATCTCTTGCCATCGGTCTTACGTGAGTATTATATGTGATTATATTGCATTTCTAGAAAACTTTGCTGGGTTAGCAATGCTCAGATCCATCAAGTTAGGATTAATATCTAACCTAACTGGATAAAGTTGCAAGAAATATGAGTGGATCGATTGTTGTGTTAGGAACGAGAGGGCGGTGTATTTTGCATTACTAAATAAGTACACAATATACTTACTAGTTTGTGTGCAGTGGTGACACAGTTCTTAATATTATCATAAAAAACTATTGAATGAGATATACGGGATATAGTAGACATATTCCTATGCCGTGTGTTTTAAGTATGTTGTATATCCTAGGTAATTTTCACTATGTATGATAATTACTTGTGTACATGTGCCTAAATAAACTTTAATCCCTCAGGATGAACGAGAGCCTACAGCTGCGTGGTACCCTGGTGGGTCACAATGGTTGGGTCACACAGATCGCCACCAATCGAAATTTCCCTGATATGATACTGTCAGCTTCAAGAGGTAAGTTTCTTGGTTGTATTATCATTTTTAATCAGGAAAATTTTGTTTTTTCCCATAATGCATGCACAAAATGAATATTTGATTTTTTTTAATGAAGCATGCAAAAATTTTTTTTTTATAAGGCATGCAAAAGTGAAATTTGATGGTACTGTATTCATATTGCATGAAAATAAAAGTTAAAAAATATGTATATGGACACAGTCCTGATATTACCACAGTAAGCATAAGTGCAGCAATGGAGATATAAGAATAAAGAAATACCGCAGTAAGCCTATTGGCTCATGCTAGGCAGGTTCAACTCTCACCCACTCATGTACCTGTCCAATTTACTTTTTGCTGCTCCCAAAAGTTCTTGTTTCAATGCTTCATTCATGTTCTTATGTTTCAGTGAGTCTTCCTGGGGGTTTGTTCCACCTTACAGATGTTGCTAAACCAGTACTTCTATAGCCTTTCTAAACCTAAATTTGTCTTTAAACCCATTACTATGAGTTCTGTCTTGGTTAGGTGCTTTTAAATGGTGTATGATACCAACACGATGAATAAGACATGTACAGCAGTTGTGTTGCATGTCTTACTCATCAGTTTTTGTATCCCACATTTCTGGTTTCCATTTGTACACTTCAGTCATATCTTCCCCCCTAATTAATTTTTCCAGTGGATGAACCTGGTGCCTTCAGCATAACTTTATCATTCTTCTTTTTCAGCACATTTATGTCCATTCTCTGATATGGAGAACAGGTCTGAACAGCATAATCTAAATGAGGCCTTATGAAGGATATACAAAGTTTAAATATAACTTTAGGACTATTATTTATATCTCTTAATATGAAATCATGACTTATTAGCTTATTGTGAGGACACTTGTACTGTTTGCTGGATAACTAGCAGTTATATTTCAAGTCACCCAGAATGCCACTTGACTGATTTGAAAACTGACTTTGCTAATATGTGAATTGTATGCTAGGAAGTCTCCATTGGAAGAATTCCACAGTTGCCTTGATGGCAGTGAAGGGTTCTTGATCTAAGGAATTAATTTCTTCCTTGAATTGAGCCTGATTGCTTTACAAGAAATAAAAAAAAATCCACAGCTTGTTTCTTGGGTCATTGACCACCTTTGGCTAACCTGAGTAAACTTTTTGTCCATCTGTCTAAATCTTGGCTCATACTGTATGCCAATATTCCATCTACATCTATTCTAATTTTGTATCTAAATTGGAATTTGTTCAATTTGAACAAGTTTTTGAATGTGGGTGAAATTGCCAGTAGTAAATTGCACTGAGACCATTAACTTTGCACCTGCATAATTCCAGTTTCATATCGGGGGGTCTGAACAGTGAAAGGGTTAATGAACTTTTGTATGCAGTTTTAATGTGCATCTTTTAAAAGGGTTGAATTTTACAGCTGGGAGTGTTTGCCAAATTATTAGTAATGCTTCTGTATTGTGCTGAGCTTTTAATTTTTTTTTCAGACAAGTCGTTGATCTTGTGGAAGCTAACTCGCGAGGAGAATCACTACGGTATACCCCAGAAGCGTCTTCATGGACATTCTCATTTTATATCTGATGTGGTATGTACATGGTTTACATTTACAAAATTTGAAGTAATAATTGCTAGTGCTTTAGTGAATTATTTCATGTCATTAAAAAAAATTAATATTTCAGGTATTATCTTTGGATGGACACTTTGCCCTGTCTGGTTCCTGGGACAAGACATTACGCCTTTGGGACTTAGCTGCTGGCAAGACTACAAGGCGCTTTGAGGACCACACTAAGGTCTGAACCTGCCGTTCTCATCTGACCAGAACCTCATTCTTCAAAAAAATATAACAGGAAGCTTTTTTGTTTAAAACTTTTTTTTATTAGATGGAAGAGGACACCTGAGACTTGGTGAGTACATGATCAGTCTTAAATAGGCAGGATACCGGATACATGATCAGTCTTAAATAGGCAGGATACAAGATACCACTCGGATACCGAAGATGCATAATTCCTAACATCTCTGTGGCTCATCTTTGACTAACTTCTAGTGGTGTCCCTGAGTTCGTTTGTTGCCTTTCAAACAGCCTATCCCTGTCTACCTTATCAGTTCCCCTTAGAATTTTGTTATATCCCCCTGGTTCTAATGTCTTCCAATGTCGTTGGATCCATTTCAGTTAACCTCTCCTCGTAGCTTGTCCCCCTTAGCTAGGCAGCAAGCCTTGGTACATACATATGCATTCTCCAGTTTACCATGTTTTTTTCTGATGTGGGTTCCATACTGGTGTCTATTCCAAGATGGGTCTAACATTATAAAGGGCCTGGAAAGACTGCCGAGATTCTTGAAGACTACTCTTAGATTTTCCAGATGAGCATTTGTTGCTAAGGTTATTCAGCCGATGTGAACCTCTGGCATTATAATAAGTGCTATGTTCACACCTAGGTCTTTCTTTTTGAGTGAAGTCTGCATCCTCTGTCCCTTATTCTATACCTAGTTTCTGGTCTTGTTCCTGCTCCAATCTTCATGACCTTTCATTTACTGGGGTTGAATACTGGCAACCATTTACCTGAACACACTTGCAATTTGTGCAGATCCCTTGGAGGCTTTCCTTGTCCTCATCTGTGTTGTGGGGGTTCTTGCGTAGATTTGGTAATATATTAAAGATGAGCTTGGTATGGTAGCGTTTGAGGCGTTAGATATATGGGAGCCGAGAGTCTTAGGCCTACGTCCGTCGACACTGCTTATCAGGGTGGAACTCAGGCTGGAGTGACAGGGTTTCCAGTGCCTGACCGCTTGGCAACGCTACTAGATAACATGTCTTGCAAGGACCTAATCCGATCTGTAAACTCTGCAGCTGTATGGCAGACCTCGGATCCAAGTTGATAACCCCAAAATGGTACAACTAGGTCATCGATTTGTGCATGCCATCGGTAAGGATCAAGCACAATTCAGAAATCTCTCATGGCAGCAAATCCGAGTAGAAGGTCACCAGGGTAACTAATCTTATCAACGACAAGGAAGGAAGCAGTTAAATCTCTACCTTGGATGGAGAAAGTAAGAGAAGTCCGACCTCTGACACGTAAGTGAGAACCAGCAACACTACTAAGGTAGGACACACGAGTTGGTTCTACGAGGAGGACATGTTTTAGCTGCTTATCCCTAAACAAACTAGACCTGATGATATTAACTTGTGCCCCAGAATCCATAAACACATGGACGGGTGCACCATACACGGATCCTTCTACTAAAGGACCCATAGTTGCATTGGAACTAATATGCAAACAAGACTGCGGATTTGCTGCCATGAGAGATTTCCGAATTGTGCTTGATCCTTACCGATGGCATGCACAAATCGATGACCTAGTTGTACCATTTTGGGGCTATCAACTTGGATCCGAGGTCTTCTTTCCATTAATTTTAAATCAGCAAACTGGAATAAATATGAATCATTTCTTTTTGGAATGTCTTAATACAGATCCTTGTGAAACCTGCTAGCTATTCTTAACCTATTCTGACCTCTATCCTGATGGGCACTCTTTGCTCCCTTCCCTAAGGTACTCTTTTTGATCCTCTGGTGTATGTTCCCTGTTATTCCTGCCTCAGTTTTTGGTCCAGCATCTTGGGTAGTTTCAAGCACATTGTAATTTTAAAAATGCAATCTGCCAACCTTCGTTTATTGCACATTCGTTACTTTGGCATGGGACTGCAACAAGTTAGCAAGACGAGATTTGCCATCCCTAAACCCTTGCTGGTTATTGTTAATGAAACCACTTCTCTCAGTGTTCTACTTCCGCTGATAAGTTTCTCCATTATCTTGCAAGGTATGCATGTTGGAGAAATTGGTCTAGTTTAATGCCTTCTGTATGACCCCCTACAGGTTTAGTGCACCCCTATGATAAAAATACCATACTGTATAGTATACATTCCTTGTGTATTTGGGCTAATATTTTCCATATGACCTAATTTAAGGCAGTCATATTGTAAATGGAATGATTCTGCTTGAACATTGTGAGGACATTCCCAATAATAAAAAAAAATAGGTTTTCCCCCATTTACTTGATAATGCAAAATAACTATGGTTTAAATATTTGTGTTACAGGATGTGCTGTCTGTTGCATTCAGTGCTGACAACCGTCAGATTGTGTCTGGATCTCGAGACAAGACAATAAAAGTGAGTTCAACTTTTAAAATGCTAAAAATGGCACTGTAATGTACTGACATTTTTTCTAGTTTTGGTCTGGTCAAACATGCTGCATATTTTACCCCTATTACTGATTAAAATAATTTTGCTTTTCTAATTAAATTTTTTCATACCTGATTTTCTTCTCATAAAAAATTAATAAAAGTCAGCGCTGCCTCAAAAATGCAAAGTAATATTCTATGTTAGGGGATAAGTTTCCTGGTAATTAAGAGGTAAAAGTTATTTACAAGGTTATGCTTTGGTTGCAGTATGGGGCACTTAATTAGAGTAGGCTATACATCTTGTTCTATGATATTCATGATCTGTTTATGGTCATATTTTTGCCATGATTCTTAATTTCTGTCTCTTCTAAAGTGTCAAAATAGTGCCACAGCGTAATCTTTTAGTCAACAAATTATGAACTGTCTTTAATCCTTTCACTGTTGGGACCCCCAAAATTAAAGTTTGCTGATAATGTTGGGATTTAAAAAAAATCAGAAATGGTAGAGAACCTTTTTCTTTTTTTTCTTTAGGTAACGACACCAAAAATACAAATTTGACGGAAAATTTAAGGAATTATGGAAGCGCATGGAAACAATTTATGCATCAGCAATTTTGCTCACTTTGAGTCCTATTTTGAGACAGTTTTGTTAAATTCACCAAGATTATTAGCTATTTCATTAGTGTACCTTTCATTCTATTGATGAGCACAAGAAACTACCTGTACACTTATGAGAACTGTGTACCTTTACACAATTCACCAAATTACAAATTTAAAAAAAAATCCAAAATATATGCTCTATGCATTTCAGTAACGAAAGCAGCCTATCTGTTCATTAAGCATGTCCCCTGCTCTCTGATAGTACTTGACCTTCATTTGAACCAATTATCACAAAAAAGTTTTACCCTATTTCCTGGATAATAAAAGTCATATCCTGCCCTACGTCATTAATTGGTTCCAAGAGCAGTGACGTAAACTGGACATAATGCCTTAAAATGAAGACAAACACCATAAAGCTATTGTGTAAATAACTTGCGAAAGAATGTAACTCGCTAAACCTTAACCCTTTGGGGTCGCAAGGCCCTCTGAAACTCGTTCTCAGGGTCGCAAATTTTTCAGAATTTTTTTTTTTTTCTTATGAAATGATAGAGAATCTTTTTCCGATCATAACGCCACCAAAATTATGAAATTTGATGGAAAACTAACTGAATTATGCTCTCGCGAAGTTAGCGGTATCAATGACATTTACACATCGGCGATTTCGCCCACTTTGAGCCCTATTTTCGGCAAATTCCAATGTTTCAGTCTACTAAAATTATAGCTATTTCGCTAGAATTCCATTTGTTCTATCAATTGAGTATAAGAAACCACCAATTTACCGATTTGAACTACCCAATAAGGTGGTCAGAAATTTGCAATTTGGCCAATTTCACACAAATTTCAAAAGATGCTAATTTCAAAATAGGGTCCAGAATAAACAAGACAGACATTCCTGGCACTAAAATAACATTTTATCTGTTCATTAGTCACGTCTTAAGGCCCCTCTTACATTACTTTTGCTTTCCATTTTGAATTTTTATTCTCAAAAAAATAGAAGATTTACTGTTATGTATACAACTGCATCATTATAAAAATGGTATAAATAATATCAGCGCACTTGTGCAAGAATATTAGACTACCCAGTTGATGTGTATTGGACACATGGCGTGATTTGTTTACTCTTGAACATCAGCAAAAATCAAACATTTTCGCTACTTTGTGCTCAATTTCAAGGTACTTGTCATCGTGAAACCAGTCAAAATTTTCTCTATTTCTGTAATATATCATCCATTCTATCGAATGAGACTAAGAAAACAAATATACAAGCATAAATACTATACGAAAATAGACTGCAAAGTCGCTGTTTTAAACCAAAAACACGGTCAGTTTTTTTTTTTCCTCATTATGCAATGTGTGGTGCAGGATTTTTTTTATACTGCGCACACTGACTGCACAGTCCCATTCTCTCACCTAGGCCTACCAGCCTGTTTCCACTTGATTTGAGGGCGCTAGAATTTAGGCGTACTAGTATGACGAAAACCCTGGTGCGTAAGCCGTACTAGTACGGCCGAAACCCCGAAAGGATTAAAGAACACTAAAAACACATTTTAGTCATATTTTTAGAGAATAATGAACACAATTAAAAAAAATTATTTACCTTGTGATATGCCCTTAAAAATGCCTTACGACGAAAAATACCTTACAATTAGTGTAAGCAACACTCAAAAGAATATAACTCATTAAAGCATTAAAGAATGCCTTTTAATCATATTTAACTTATCCTTCATAACCACATTATGCTTGGAATCACTAGCACTATCCTTAGGACCCATGGCTAACAGACACTGTAAAGGAATATTCACAAAATAACAGCGAAGGCAAAACAAGCACACAATCGCAGCATGGGCAGAAATGCATATGGCATCGCCCTTGTTTTGAATGAGAACCAACAGCAATGCTGCCACGGACATTTGTTTACAATTTTTCAATGTAAATATTATTGTATATATACATTTTTTAATGTGTTTTTATTGTATTTTAATTTTTTTAGCTTTATTGTTAATTTTTATTTTATTTATATTTTTAAGGAAAAGTTTATTTCGTGTCCTTTTATTATGACGTAGGTGACGCTGCTGAGTGACATAGTTGGACGTAATGACGTTCACTGAACTAGAAAAGTGGCGTAAAGGTAAATTTGATGTAAGCCAAAATAACGTAAAGTGGGGTATGATTGTATAGCCAGGAATATAATTGGTCATGATTTAGGGTGTCCTAATAATTGAAGCAGATTGAGTAAAAACCCATAAAACAGACTTGGGCAGGGAGGGGGCCATACCCGTCCTCAGAAAATTGTCAAACATCTAATATTCCACTATGGCCCATTTCACGTTACTTCTGGTCATGAAATTGCCCAAAATATCTATTTCAGTAGTGTCTTCCATTCTATCTATTTTAAACCAAACAAGATCAGAGGTTTGCTTTTTCCTATCACTCACCATGTGGGGCAGGAAATTCTTTTTATACTATGCACATAAACCTGTTATCTCATGTCTAGGCTAAAATTAATTTCGGCACATTTCAAATCTTGCTTAAAACTTAGACCTACATGAACGACACTGGCATCAATGACATAGATCTATTTATGAGAAATTATCTTTAATTTTTTCAGTTGTGGAATACACTGGCTCAGTGCAAGTACACCATACAGGAGGATGGCCACTCTGATTGGGTCTCATGTGTGAGATTCTCTCCTTCAAATAGCAACCCCATTATTGTCTCATGTGGATGGGATAAGGCAGTGAAGGTATGTTGTATTACTGTACTTTTAATTGGAATGTAAATGAAACTTGAAGTTGCCATATTTTAAACTTGATGAGAACTTTTATCTGAATCTTGATGTAATATGTGGATATGGGGCTGAAGACGACTCTATTTAGCATTGCACAAAGTATACCTGCACATTCTAATATATATAAATTCCCAGGTATGGAGTTTGACAAACTGCAAACTCAAGACTAACCACTATGGTCATGCTGGATACTTGAACACAGTAACTGTCTCGCCTGATGGCTCCTTGTGTGCGTCAGGTGGCAAGGTAGGTTTAAAAAAAAAAAAAGTATTGAATGCTTCATTTTTCTAATTACCATTTGGGTTTTCAGTGACTAAGTGCATTGACTTGGTAGTTTTAGGGCATCCACTACCTTGCTTATTAATATTCATTGGGAAATGCTTTCCATATCAAAGTATATCTATGTGAAGTTTTGTTAAAGATTCAAACCATATGTTAAATATCCCTATTTTAATTTGGGGTATTTTTTTAAATGACTACTAATCTTTTCTTTGTTTTACATGAATAATCTTTGCTTTTTAGGAGAGAAGTCTAGCAAACTTTCTTTTAGGGTTTTTAGTGAGGTTCTTTGATGCTGGTGAGGGGCTCTTGATACATGGATCAAGCTTATTTGTCTTGTGTTCCTCAGGTGTTGTATAATTACAAATTTAGCAACTCCCCCTCCCTTTGAAGTGTAATTGAGGACTCCACATTGATGTGCAAATTAAATAATAATTTTTTTTTTCCTAACAAGTCGGCCGTCTCCCATCGAGGCAGGGTGACCCAAAAAGAAAGAAAGAATCCCCAAAAAGAAAATACTTTCATCATCATTCAACACTTTCACCACACTCATACATAATCACTGTCTTTGCAGAGGCGCTCAGATACGACAGCTGAGAATAGTCCCTCCCAGCTGTCACTATCCCAGACCCCTCCTTTAAAGTGCAGGCATTGTACTTCCCATTTCCAGGACTCAAGTCCAACTAAATCAATTAACTGGTTTCCCTGAATCCCTTCACAAAATATTACCCTGCTCACACTCCAACAGATCGTCATGTCCCAAAAACCATTCATCTCCATTCACTCCTATCTAACACGCTCACACATGCTTGCTGGAAGTCCAAGCCCCTCGCCACAAAACCTCCTTTCCCCTCCCTCCAACCTTTTCTAGGACGACCCCTACCCGCCTTCCTTCCCCTACAGATTTATACGCTCTCAAGTCATTCTACTTTGATCCATTCTCTCTAAATGACCAAACCACCTCAACCCCTCTTCAGCCCTCTGAAAAATACTTTTAGTAACTCCACACTCCTAATTTCCACATTCGAATTTTCTGCATAATATTTACACCACACATTGCCCTTAGACAGGACATCTCCACTGCCTCCAGCCTCCTCCTCGCTGCAGCATTTGCAACCCATGCTTCACACCCATATAAGAGTGTTGGTACCACTATACTTTCGTACATTCCCTTCTTTGCCTCCATGGATAACGTTTTTGTCTCCACAGATACCTCAACGCACCACTCGCCTTTTTCCTTCATCAATTCTATGGGTAACCTCATCCTTCATAAACCCATCCGCTGACACGTCAACTCCCAAATATCTGAAAACATTTACTTCTTCCATAATCCTCTCTCCAATGTGATATCCAATTTTTCTTTATTTAAATCGTTTGATACCCTCATCACCTTACTCTTATCTATGTTCACTTTCAACTTTCTACCTTTACACACACTCCCAAACTCGTCCACTAACCTTTGCAACTTTTCTTTAGAATCTCCCATAAGCACAGTATCATCAGCAAAAAGTAACTGTGTCAACTCCCATTTGCATTTAATTCCCCATAATTTAATCCCACCCTCTCCCCAACACTAGCATTTACTTTTTTTACAACCCCATCTATAAATATATTAAACAACCATGGTGACATTACACATCCCTGTTTAAGACCTACTTTTACCGGGAAGTAATCTCCCTCTCTCCTACACACCCTAACCTGAGCCTCACTATCCTCATAAAAAAAACTTTACAGCCTTCAGTAACTTACTACCTATTCCATACACTTGCAACATTTGCCACATTGCTCCCTATCCACTCTATCATATGCCTTTTCTAAATCCATAAATGCAATGAAAACTTCTCTACCTTTATCTAAATACTGTTCACATATATGCTTCACTGTAAACACTTGATCTACACATCCCCTACCCACTTTAAAGCCTCCTTGCTCATCTGCAATCCTACTCTCTGTCTTACCTCTAATTCTTTCAATAATAACCCTGCCATACACTTTACCTAGTATACTCAGTAAACTTATTCCCCTATAATTTTACACTCTCTTTTATCCCCTTCCCTTTATATAAAGGAACTATACATGCTCTCTGCCAATCCCTAGGTACCTTCCCCTCTTTCATACATTTATTAAACAAAATACCAACCACTCCAGCACTATATCCCCCTGCTTTTAACATTTCTGTCATGATCCCGTCAGTTCCAGCTGCTTTACCCCCTTTCATTCTACGTAATGCCTCATGCACCTTCCCCACACTCACATCCTGCTCTTCTTCACTCCTAAACAATGTTGTACCTCCCTGGCCAGTACATGAAATTACCGCCTCCCTTTTTTCATCGACATTTAAAAGTTCCTCAAAATATTCCCGCCATCTACCCAATACCTCCATCTCCCCATCTACTAACTCCCCTACTCTTTTTTTAACTGACAAATCCATTTGTTCCCTAGGCTTTCTTACCTTGTTTATCTCACTCCAAAAATTTTTTCTTGTTTTCAGCAAATTTTCTTGACAGCCTCTCCCATTCTTTCATCTGCTCTTCTTTTGCAATCTCTCACCACTCTCTTCACCTTTCTTTTACTCTCCATATACTCTGCTCTTCTATTAACACTTCTGTTTTGTAAAAACCTCTCATAAGTTACCTTTTTCTCTTTTATCACACCTTTCTTCATTCCACCACTCACTCCTCTTTCCTCCTGCACCCACCCTCCTATAACCACAAACTTCTGCCCCACATTCTAATACTGCATTTTTAAAACTATCCCAACTCTCTTCAACCTTCCCCACTACTCATACTTGCACTAGCCCACCTTTCTGCCAATAGTTGCTTATATCTCACCCTAACTTCCTCCTCCCTTAGTTTATACACTTTTACCTCTCTCTTACTTGCTGTTGCCATTTTCTTTTTGTCCCATCTACCTTTAACTCTAACTGTAGCTACAACCAAATAATGATCCGATATATCTGTTGCCCCTCTATAAACATGTACATCCTGAAGCCTACCCATCAACCTTTTATCCACCAATACATAATCCAACAAACTACTTTCCTTACGTGCTATATCATACCTTGTATATTTATTTATCCTCTTTTTCATAAAATATGTATTACTTATTACCAAACCTCTTTCTACACATAGCTCAATTAATGGTTCCCCATTTACATTACCCCTGGCACCCCAAATTTACCTACTACTTCCTCCACAACATTTTTACCCACTTTAGCATTAAGATCCCCAACCACAATTACTCTCTCACTTGGTTCAAAACTCCCCACACACACACTCAACATTTCCCAAAATCTCTGTGTCTCCTCTACATTTCTCTCTCCTCCAGGTGCATAAACATTTACTATAACCCACTTTTCACATCCAACCTTTATTTTACTCAACATAATCCTTGAATTTATACATTTATATTCCCTCTTTACCTGCCATAACTGATTATTCAACATTATTGCCACTCCTTCTTTAGCTCTAACTCTATTTGAAACTCCTGACCTAATCCCATTTATTTCTCCCCACTGAAACTCCTACCCCCTTCAACTTTGTCTCACTTAAAGCCAGGACATCCAGCTTCTTTTCATTCATGACATCTACAATCATCTTTCTTATCATTCGCACAACATCCACGCACATTCAAACATCCCACTTTGACGGTTTTCTTTTTCTTTTTAGTAAGCTATACAGGAAAAGGGGTTACTAGCCCATTGTTCCCGGCATTTTAGTTGACTTTTACAACACGCATACATAAACGTGTACATGTGTGCGTAGCGTGACCTAAGTGTAAGTAGAAGTAGCAAGACGTACCTGAAATCTTGCATGTTTATGAGACAGAAAAAAGACACCAGCAATCCTACCATCATGTAAAACAAATACAGGCTTTCGTTTTACACTCACTTGGCAGGACGGTAGTACCTCCCTGGGTGGTTGCTGACTACCAACCTACTACCTAATATTATTATTATTATTATAATCAAAAGCAGCACTACACCACAGGGGGTTATACAGCAAATTAAATAATAGATATCAGTTACGAGGTTAGCTTTAAACAGTTTCTGAATGCCATCCTTGTATAAAGGGTAGCATATACTGTTGAACTCGTGTGCTAGAGGGGGCCAGGTGTGGTTAGTTTAATTTGCAAGTATGTACTTCCATGATGAACATACTGTGTTCACATGTAATCAGGCATCCCCAAATAAAGAACCCCTATTTTGTGGCATGGTCTGTGGGTTTATGCTGTGACTAAATGGAAATTCAGAGTAGGAAGGATTGTACAGTACATATATTTAAATAAAGAGAAGCCCAGTATTTCTTGACAGTTTAGTTCCCTATTTTCCATTTTAGTAACATTGAAGTAACATTTTTTTTATGCATTCACTAATTTAAAATTAATGTTTTCCAGGATGCCAAGGCCATGCTTTGGGACTTGAATGATGACAAGCACCTTTACACATTGGACCATACTGACACGATAAACTCTTTGTGCTTCAGTCCCAACCGTTACTGGTTGTGTGCTGCTACAGGACCCTCTATTAAGATTTGGGTAATTATAAATTTTCGATTTGATATGATTATGATTGAGCATATTATTATTAACCCTTTGGGGGTTTCCAGGCCCTCTTCGAAACTCGTTCTCAGGGTCGCAAATTTTTCGGAAAAAAAAAAAAATTCTTATGAAATGATAGAGAATCTTTTTCTGATCACAACGACACCAAAATATGAAATTTGATCGAAAACTAACGAAATTATGCTTTCGCAAAGTTAGCGGTATTGATGTCATTTACGCATCGGCGATTTCGCCCACTTTGAGCCCTATTTTCGGCAAATTCCAATGTTTCAGTCTACTAAAATTATAGCTATTTCGCTAGAATTCCATTTGTTCTATCAATTGAGTACAAGAAACAGCCAATTTACCGATTTCAACTACCCAATAAGGTGGTCAGAAATTTGCAATTTGGCCAATTTCACACAAATTTCAAAAGATACCAATTTCCAAATAGGGTCCAGAATAAATGACACATTCCTGTCACTCAAATAACGTTTTATCTGTTCATTAGTCACGTCTCCAGGCTTTTTTACATTACTTTTGCTTTCCATTTTGAATTTTTCTCACAAAAAAATAAGATTACTGTTATGTATACAATTGCATCATTGTAAAAATGGTATAAATAATATCAGCGCACTTGTGCAAGAATATTAGACTACCCAGTTGTGTATTGGACGCATGGCATGATTTGTTTACTCTTGAACATAGGCAAAAATCGAACATTTTCGCTACTTTGCACTCAGTTTCAAGGTACTTGTCTTCGTGAAACCAGTCAAAATTATCTCTATTTCTGTAATATATCATCCATTCTATCAAATGAGACTAAGAAATCGAGAATACAAGCACAAATACCATACGAAAATAGACTGCAAAGTCGCTGTTTTAAACAAAAGTCAGTTTTTTTTTTCCTCATTATGCACTGTGTGGTGCAGGATTTTTTTTTATACTGCGCACACTGACCGCACAGACCCATTCTCTCACATCTAGGCCTACCAGCCTGTTTCTGCTTGATTTGAGGGCGCTAGAATTTAGGCTTACTAGTACGACCAAAACCCTGGCGCGTAAGCCGTACTAGTACGGTCGAAATCCCGAAAGGGTTAAATTGTAAGGGGTGTTTTCATGTCTGCTTCTATAATAAGTGCCAGTGTGGCATAGTTGGTATAGTAGTGGACTTACAAATGTAGGGCTGGCAGTTTGGTCACAGTATTTAAACATTTGATAATTAATTTTTACAAGAGGTATATGAATTTGAAATGTTTTTCATTGCAGGACCTTGAAGGTAAAAATATGGTTGATGAATTGAAGCCTGATGTGATCACTCAGAACCCCAAGGCTGAACCACCGCAATGTCTCTCCATGGCTTGGTCTGCTGATGGCCAAACCTTGTTTGCTGGTTATAGTGATAGCAAGATTCGTGTCTGGCAAGTCAGTGTCACTTCTCGTGCATAAACTGAAGCAAATAAACTTTGCTGGTATAATTGTATTTTTCTTTAAAAGTCCCATTTTAATATAGGAAATAATGCTGTTTGAGGAATGCCAGGTTGTGCTGAAGTCAGAATAGTTGACAGTACATCCCTCAAGGAAGGTGTCTTGATCAAAACTTAATTCTACCCTCAAATGGCTTAAATTTTAATGCTATACATTTCCCAGGATTGCAAGAGCCCCATAGGTTTAGTGCTTCCTAGTTAATAAAAACCTAAGGAATCATTTTTGCCTTGCTTGGATTTAACGAAATTGCTTCCAATGCCCTAGGCACTTAAAACCCTGCTCTGGATTAGTGCTTCCTTGTTATCCAAAATGTAGCACTGATGACCCTTGTGGGTATTGTGTTTAATGATTATTATGTATGGCCCTGGTGGGTTTAGCTCTTATAATTAAAACTAACGGTGCTTCCTTGTGAATGTGGTAATAACCATGATAAAAGGTCATTCAGCAGTCAATTGCAAGAAATTTGATACTTTGTAATGCTGTATGAAACTTTAGCAAGTAAATTGATAAGAATTATATAATCTGAAAAGCACTCCCACCGAGGCAGGGTTACCCAAAAAAGAAAATACTTTCATCATTCAACACACTCATACATAATCTCTATCTGCACATATCTGTAATGCAATCATTTTTTGGGTTTAGTGCTTAATTTCATTACTAAGTGTTTTAGAACTTAAATTTTGATTACAACAATAATGTACTTCATTTAAGAGGTGAAATTATTATTATAATAATCAAAAGTGCTAAACACAGGTGAAATAATCTTTCAAAATATCTGGACTGTACCTACAATTACTATTATAATAAAGTGCTAAACCTGTACTTCCATTGAAAAGCAAGAATGCAATAACTTCTGTAGTAAGTGCCTTGAGGTGAGGGGGTCACTTGAGCCAAGGAATTATTTATTCCCCATCTTTGGATCTTAATTTGAATGCTTCCCATTCCCCAGGTGCTACATGATCTTACAGGTTTAACACTTACCAAATTAATTAAAACAAGCCACCAGCATTCTTGGCATTCTCAAATAATCATACTTTAAATTTTATTCCTGAGAAAGCACTAGTATAGTTAACCTTGGTAATAGGCATTCAAGGAAGGATGGCTCCAATTCCTTGGACCAAGAGCCCTTCACTGATAAAGGCACCTACCTTGAAAGGAGGAACTTAAAAATTTCCAGGTAGGCAATTTCTGACCTGCCAGGCTGTGCATGCTAACTCCAGCCTGACTGACCCTGGCCATGATACCTGAACCATCGGCAAGTATATGCAGGATAGTAGTGTATCCATAATGCATTATAGGGTAGTAAAATTTTAATTGTAATATTTGTCATTATTTCTAAATGCTGAATAAAGTATTAGAGAGCAACATTTATTTTACAAAATAATTTATTTTAGTAAACATTATTGTACCTGACAACATGTACATTATTTATAGATGATAATACACAGTATTGTATGTTTGAATAATTTTTAAAAAACTATATAACCTTAAATCTTGTGCATCATTATATGAACATTTTCATTTATGTACAAACCAATATTAAAATTTATTTAGTTTTAGTATTTAATCATAGATTAACTTGCACTGTCCAAATCAAGGTACAATCACACCAGTAACGTGAGTGAGAAAAGTTCAATGTTACACAAGTTATTTTTTAGATGATGAAAATCCTGAAAAACCCATTATTTTTGCCATTTCTGGGTCCATTCCACCTGAACTTGCATCTTCATCAACAGAAGAATCTGCTTTTCGCTTCCGTTCCTTTCGCTTCTCTCTTCTGTACTCCTTTAATTTTTCTTCCTGTTATGGAAGGAATAAAGTACGTATATTACAAGTGTGCTTTGGGAACACTACAAAAATTTAAGCTTTACTTATTGGATCCTTGCTGTGGCTGTAGTGCTCCCTTGTACATTTTCCTCTTATCACAATAAGATACTGTTATGAAAGTTTTACTCAAAATATAAAATGGCAAAAGCAGCAAAGTAACAAGTAGATACAAAAATTGGCACAAGTCAGTGAGTCAATAGGCTCTTGAGTAACCCCTACAGCAGCTTTACCCTGTGGTTTATTATTATTATTATAATAATCAAATAACCCTGTGGTTTAGCGCTTCTATTTGATTATAATAATAATACAGCAGCTTTGTGTAGGGGGGGGGGAGCCTCAAGGGAGGTTCCTGGATGCTGGTGAGGGGCTCTTGATCTAGGGAATTGGATCTATGCTCCAGTTCCCTGAATTAAGCCTGAATACCTTCCATCCCCCCCCCACATATGCTGTATAATCCTATGGGTTTAGCACTCCCCATGATTATTATTATAATCAAATAGAAGCGCTAAACCACAGGGGTTATACAGCCATGATTATAATAATAATGTGAAGGGGGGATCACTCAAGAGCCACCTCACTGAAAAAGATAGCTGATGAATTTAATCTATCTGATGGAGCAGCACTGTATGATCCTTGTGGGTTTAGCACTTAGTATTGATTATAATAATAATCTATCAGATGGAGCAATTAAAAGAGGCTCTACACCCCTTTCATAACTTTTAATTATTAAACTGAACACTTAAAATTTGGTAAATGATGTAAAATCTATAGTAATGGTTGACATGAATAAACTCCAGGGATGCAACAAGAACAAGGGAAGCACAGTTGGAAATTACCTACCAAAATAAGCTGCAGGAATACTGTACTAGAATATATTTCTTCAATGTAAGAATGGTAAAGTGGAATAAGCTGAGCAATGACAGTGGAAGCAAACTTCACACAGGAGTTAAAAAATAGATATGACAATGCTCACTTATTTCATCACGTTGAAAGTAAAGAAGCAAAACCAATAACTGGAACACATTCACCTTGCAAGCTCAAATAGGCAATTACTGATCGTTTTAGGAACCCATGAGTGAGACGAGTGTGTCCGGTCCAATTTCAATTTCCCACATTCTATTGGACTGTCCTGTTTATCAATGAGCACGCAGAATTTTCCTTCTACATTGTCACCGCTCTAATGCCCTTACTTTATCTTCCCTCCTTGCTGACGGCCCCACCTTTGACATAGACTGACTTTTTTACAGCAACTGATTTATTGCACAAACTTTAGTAATCCTTCCTTTAGCACTCCTCACAGCCCTTCCTAACTTTACCTTTGTTGTCCTCTCCACCCTTGCTTATCCTCTGATCCTGCATCAATCCCTGCCCTGCAGTGCTGTTTGACATTAGTAGGTTTAACGCTTCTTTTTGATTATAATAATGATCATTTTAGGTTATTCATTTCATTGAGAGAATTCTGTGAATAGTGTTTGGATGACTCCCACACAATTCATGGACAAAAAAAACATACCACGAGCGGGGATTGAACTCGTGGCGAGTGAGTCATAGAACTCCATGCCAGCGCATAAGCCCAGTGGCTTACGCATTGGCCTGGAGTTTTACGACTCGCTTGCCATGAGTTCAATCCCTGCTCGTGGTATGGTTTGTTTGCATTCGTGTCATTTCGTTTTCATGAGTCATGGAAAAAGCCCAGCATCATTTTTGGTTTAAGTGATGATGTTTACTCAAAAAAGTCAGCTCTATATGATCCCCTACAAGTTAAAGTTGCACGTATAACATATTTAATAGTGCAGAGATAAAACTAGTACAATATTACCTAAATTATTATTTATTTCATTAACCCTTTCGGGGTTATGGTCGTACAAGTACGTTTTACGCACTGTGGTTATTGATGTACTAGTACTCCTAAATTCTAGCGCCCTCAAATCAAGCAGAAACAGGCTGTTAAGCAGGGAAGAATGGGCCTATGGTCATTGTGCGCAGTATAAAAAATTCCTGCACACACAGTATAATGAGGAATAAAACTGACCATGTTTTTGTTTAAAACAGCGACTTTGCAGTCTATTTTTGTATGGTATTTATGCTTGTATTCTGTTTTCTTAGTCTCATTTATAGAATAGATGATATTACAGAAATAGAGATAATTTTGACTGGTTTCACGATGACAAGTACCTTGAAACTGAGCGCAAAGTAGCGAAAATGTTTGATTTTGCGATGTTCAGAGTAAACAAATCACACCATGTCAATACACATCAACTGGAGAGTCTAATATTCTTGCACAAGTGCGCTGATATTATTTATCCCATTTTACATGATTCAGTTGTATACATAACAGTAAATCTTCTATTTTTTGTGAGAATAAAAATTCAAAATGGAAAGCAAAAGTAATGTAAGAGGGCCTGGAGACGTGACTAATGAACAGAGAAGATGTTATTTTAGTGCCAGGAATGTCTGCCTTGTTTATTATGGACCCTATTTTGAAATTGGCATCATTTGAAATTTGTGTGAAATTGGCAAATTGCCATTTTCTGACCACTATTTTGGGTACAGTAGAACGTCATTTAGCACGATAGTTACGTTCCTGAAAAAGTCGTGTTAGATAATTTCGTGTTAAATAATTAAAAGAACTACTAATGGGAAAAATAGGGTTACGTTCGGGAGTCCCCAAAAGCTCAAACAAGTTTTTTAGACCAACAGATCTTACAAAAATAAAAGTGAATATGTAATTGTAGTTCATTATCTTGATGTATTATGTTGTTTTTACTGCTTAAGACTACAAATGTAATAGAAATAATAGTATTTACCTTAAATTGTGGGTGCTGGTGTTTGTGGATGATTGTGAAGAGAGTGGAGAGTTATGCTGTGGCCCTACTGGGCTGAGGTGGATAGTAGAAGTTCTTGAACTGAAGTCGATGGTTGAACTGAGTGTCTAACTTTAAGTCAGTCAAGCCATTCAGTAAGTCAGTCAAGCCATTCAGTAAGTCAGTCAAGCCATTCAGTAAGTCAGTCAAGCCATTCAGTAAGTCAGTCAAGCCATTCAGTAAGTCAGTCAAGCCATTCAGTAAGTCATTCAGTAAGTCAGTCAAGTCATTCAGTAAGTCAGTCAAGTCATTCAGTAAGTAAGTCAGTAAAGTCATTCAGTAAGTCAGTCATTCAGTAAGTAGTCAGTCAAGTCATTCAGTAAGTAGTCAGTCAAGTCATTCAGTAAGTCAGTCAAGTCATTCATTCAGTAAGTCAGTCAAGTCATTCAGTAAGTCAGTCAAGTCATTCAGTAAGTAAGTCAGTCAAGTCATTCAGTAAGTAAGTCAGTCAAGTCATTCATTAAGTCAGTCAAGTCATTCAGTAAGTCAGTCAAGTCATTCAGTAAGTCAGTCAAGTCATTCAGTAAGTCAGTCAAGTCATTCAGTAAGTCAGTCAAGTCATTCAGTAAGTCAGTCAAGTCATTCAGTAAGTCAGTCAAGTCATTCAGTAAGTCAGTCAAGTCATTCAGTAAGTCAGTCAAGTCATTCAGTCAGTCAAGTCAGTCAGTCAAGTCAGTCAGTCACAGAAACTTATGTTGAAATTGATAAATAGGCGGTTTCTTGTACTCAATCGATAGAAGAAATGGAGTTCTAGCTATAATTTTAGTAGACTGAAACATTGGAATGTGCCGAAAATAGGGCTCAAAGTGGGCGAAATCGCTGATGCGTAAATGTCATGGCTACCGCTAACTTCGCGAAAGCATAATTCCGTTAATTTTCGATCAAATTTCATAATTTTTGTGGCGTTATGATCGGTAAAAGATTCTCTATCATTCCGTAAGAAAAAATAATTTTTTTTTTTAAATTCGTGGACCCTGAGAACGAGTTTCAGAGACCCCTTGGACCTCCAAAGGGTTAATAAGAGTAATACAGTACTGTACTTAAATACACAATTCAAATATTGCCTAAATTTTTAGTAGTAAAGTAAATTAAATAATTTTTGTACAAAACATCATATAGCAGGGCCCCAACTTATAATTTCTGTATCTAATTTAATTTATAATTTAAGATTTACAAAATGTTATGTTCAGTACTGTTCCTTTTCACTTACAAATGATATTTAACATTAACAGAACAAGGGCTGCAATAAAATATACAGTACAGATGTGTAGGGGTGGGTAGCAGCTCAACTGCCTCTCACTCTTATTCACTCCCATCCACTTTCACATATTTAACACACTATTTTATATATGTTCAATACTTCCTCACTCCTATGGTGTGGGAGGAATGAAGTGAGAGAGGTGTAGGGACAAACAGCAAATGGACTGCTTTCCTCTTTTTTTTTTTCCTTCACTTGCACCATCTCACACTGTATACAACATGGGACTCTTTACATGCACTCACCACTCCCTCATTATGGTGAGGCTTAATGTGCTTGGCTATACAGTATAGTGTATGAAGGTGCAGTGCTGTATAACCCTTGTGGGTTTAGCACTTATTTTTGACTAATAATGATAATAACAATAGTGTATGAAGGTAGTGGTGAGGATAACTGTTAGAGGGTACGGCATGAGTTCCAGTTGTCCTGCGCTTCACCCATGGACATGTCGGGTATGAAGGTCAGCAGTGGCAGCCAGGACAATGTAGTTACAGTATATAATCTAGTTCTTAAACAGTCTCTACCTCCCCAAAAAAAAAAAATGAAATCTCAACACATGCATTTAAGAACATACAGAAAATATCAATGTATTTGGCAATTTTGTTAAAAAAAAAAATAGATAATTCAGTCTTGAGTCACATGGATCCCACACCAACAACATGGAAGTTGTGAAACATCGTCACAACTCCCAATAAACTAATGCCTCTCAACTGACCAATCACCATGAAGCAGCCATCCTTCCCCGTCTCCACCATCCCGCCTTCCTGCCGACTGCCAGCCACCAATCACCATCAAGATTAAAACACACCCACCGCTCAAAATTCAGCCAGCACAGTGTGTTCTCGTGCTTTCTACATCGTTATAAACATCTTCACAATGCCTTGCTGGGTTTAGCCCTGGCTCTTTATCTACAACTCAAGACATTTCTCTCACTTCCTATTCTTCGTCTGTCCCCGCTCACCCACTTGTGGATCTTACCTGTGACTCTTCGTTCGTTCGTTCATTGAGAAAATTTTAATGTTAAATCTGTAGTTCTTGGCCAATCTCTACCAAACAGATGAGAGCTCTCTATCTTTCTTTCAAGAAAAAAGAAAGATAGAGAGCTCTCTATCTCATCTGTTTGGCCAAGATTTTCTTTATACATGCATAAAATAAACAAAGTATGAATGCATTTGATAAAAAATGAGAAAAAATTATTTATTTAAAAAGAGCACAAATTGCTATTTGAACAATTTGCAACAATCATATCTACAGATCAGCATTCATAAGTAACTGATTAGTTTCAAAGTGCTGATAACGTAAGTGATGAACACTGTAAGTTAAAACACTGTAAATCAAGACCCTACTGTACTCCCGAATACTTACTTCTTCCTTTAACTCTTGCATTCGTTGTTCTATATCATAATCTTTTCTCTTTTCTTCCAATTTTTTCTTATTTAAGTCAAACCGCTTTTTGACCTGATCCAATGAAGAACGTTCAACACGCATGGACATCCCCAAATTCCTCTGATCTGTTTTTGAAAGAAATACATACATATTTGTACTTTTAGTTTTCCTATTCCTCTCTGATACAATTTGAATGATCAAGTAAAAATTACCCTATATTCAATACTGTTGTATCTTTTTCTGTTATTTCAAGAATATTGTAAAATAAAAAATACAACATTTAAAGATATTCTGATACACTTTTTTTAAATATGTTACACAGCTACCAATGCTTAAAATTTAAGAAAACACAAAGCTGATGACAATGACCAAGTTACCCACCAACACTTAAATGGAAAAGTATATGGATTATTATTTCATAAACTTTTTTCTAGTAACACACGTCTGCATAACTTATTGACATTGTATGTAAGCTCAGAAAAATAATAACCAGATTTACACAGTAAGAACCTACGTTTTTTGCCATTGATGTGGTCTAAGAAATTGATCGAATCCTTGACGACACAATCACATACGTTGCAATAGTATCTGAAATTAAAAACACAATATGTATTCCTTGTGTGACAAGCACCTCTGAGCATTGTTATCAGACCATTGTGTTACACTTTAGCCTCTCAAGAGTGTCCTATATTTTTAAAAGGAGAACACTCCAAATTGCATAAGTCGTTAAACCTGTGGGTAGCATAACATTACAGTATGACAAGTTAAATATCTAAATGCAGAAACTGTAGAATTTTTCAACTGTTTGGTCAATGTAGTGCTATAGTAGTATATTACATATCACTTGACATGAACTAAGGTTATGAATGTACTACACACTGCTTGTTATGATCTTATAAATTCAGTTCTCTATTTTTTGCTTTAAAGGCTGGACATTAGATAATAGGCCCTCAATAATCTCTGCATTCCATGAAAGATGGTGGAAAGGAGGGAGCAACTGATATCAGGATTTGATTTTTATGACTATAAATGTACTGTACTGAAGATACAGGTCGGATAAAGCATTTGTCTTTTTGACTTTCATAAATAAAAAGATAGCACTGGAAATAAGCTGTAAATCTTACCCTCCTGACTGTGATGCTGGTGTGGTCTTAGTTATAACCTGACTCTTACCAAGCTTTGAGTCAATATCCACTTTGTAGTCACGTTGCTTCAAAAGTTCACGCTTCACAGGAACACCTTTCTGATTTTGTGCTTAAAGAGTTAAAAATTATTAGTATGCTTCTTTCCTTGTTTTTCTCCCAGAAATATTTTCTATGTTAAACTACAAGAGAGATTTGGTGGTTTAAATGGGTACTGAAATTAAGAATTTATCAATAAATAATAAATAATATACTATACGGACAGTGGACCCCTGGATTACGTGCTGCTCCAAACTCGAACAATTATGTAAGTGTATTTTTGTAAGTGCTTTTGTAAGTGTATTTTTGGGGGTCTAAAAGGACTAATCTAATTTACATTATTCCTTATGGGAACAAATTCGTTCAGTAACGGCACTTGAACAGCATTCTGGAACGAAATAATGACGTAATCCGGGGGTCCACTGTATACTAATATCTTTATTTCTATAAGTACATGTACAATGTATACAGATCTAGTTGACATCAATGACATACTACTATACAGAAAGCTGCTTATTATGCAGAACATTTTGGTCAAATTAGGTCAATTTTTTCCTAGGATGCAACCCATACCAGTCGACTAACACTCAAATACCCATTACGTATTACTGATGAGTTAACATGGACAACTGGTGTAAGGAAACAGGCCCAATGTTTCCATCCCTTTGCTAGGAATCGAACCAAGACCCTCACCGTGTGAAGCGAGAGCTTTTGCCACCAGGCCACAGGGCATCAAGAAATAATGGCAATGATTTAATAATACAGTGGACCCTTGCTATTTGAACACTCCAAAACTCCCCCTCATTCCAGAATGCTGTTCAAGTGCTGTTACCAAACGAATTTATTCCCATAAGGAATGATGTAAATTAGATTAGTCCATTTCAGACCCCCAAAAATACACTTATTAAAGCACTTACAATAATAAACTTACATAAAAGGGTGAGTTTTGGAGTGTTCGAATAGCGAGGGTCCACTGTACTGTACTTTTTTTTTTTTTTTTAGAAGCTAATGGCCTAAAGAATATTGCAAAGAAAAAGAATTTACATAAACGTGTAGACTTTATGGAAAGGATGGAGTACATGAAATGATAAGACTCAAGCAATGCACATCATTATACGTACAGTGGTACCCCGAGTTTCGTACTTTATTCGTTCCGAAGGCTGTTTGAGTGCCATTACCGAATGAATTTGTTCCCATAAGGAATAATGTAAATTAAATTAGTCCATTTCAGTTCCCCGAAAATACACTTACAAAAGCACTTACAATAATACACTTACATAATTGTTCGAGTTGGGAGCAGTACGAAATTCGGGGTACCACTGTACGTATTTAATTGGATTAAATAGATAGTTTGTAGATATGAGAAACACTTAAGAATGTACATACGTATATGATGTTTGCTGAGAGAAAAGTTAACTAAATTTAGGCAAGTTCTACAGATAAATTTGATAAATTAAGCTATTTCATAATAAGTAAATTAAGCAAGTTCAGATTGGGCTGCCAAGTTAGTTTTAGTGTAAAATTGAAAATGGGAATATAAAAAATTTGCATGGCAAAAGAGTGCAAAAATTATTATAGAAGAATTAAGTCTGTTGAGTATACCTAGTAAAGTGTATGGTAGAGTTATTATTGAGAGAATTATGAGTAAGACAGAGTAGGATTGTAGAAGAACAAAGAGGCTTTAGGAAGGGTAGGGAGTATGTAGACCAAGTGTTTACAGTGAAACATATAGGTGAACAGTATTTATATAAGGGTAAAGAAGTTTTTGTGGCATTTATAGATTTGGAAAAGGCATATGACAGGGTGGATAGGGGAGGGGGCAATGTGGTAGATGATGTTGCAAATGTATGGAATAGGAGGTAGGTTAATGAAAGCAGCGAAGAGTTTTTATGAGGAAAGTGAAGCTCAGGTTAGAGTATGTAGGAGAGAGGGAGATTATTTCCCAGTAAAAGTAGGTCTTAGACAAAGATGTGTGATGTCACCATGGTTGTTCAATATATTTATAGATGGGGTTGTAAGAAATATGAATGATCGGGTGTTGGCAAGAGGTGTGGGGTTAAAAGATAAAGAATCTAACACAAAGTGGTAGTTGTCACAGTTGCTCTTTGCTTATGATACTGTGCTTTTGAGAGATTCTGAAGAGAAGTTGCAGAGGTTGGTGGATGAGTTTGGTAGGATATGTAAAAGAAGAAAATTGAAAGTGAATATAGGAAAGAGTAAGGTGATGAGGATAACAAAAAAATTAGGTAACAAAAGACTGGATATCAGATTAGAGGCAGAGAGCATGGCGGAAGTGAATGTATTCAGATATTTAGGAGTGGAAGTGTCAGCAGATGGGCCTATAAAAGATGAGATGAATCATAGAATTGACGAGGGAAAAAAGGCGAGTGGTGCATTGAGGAGTCTGTGGAAACAAAGAACTTTGTTCATGGAGGCAAAGAGGGAAATGTATGAGAGTATAGTTATACCAACACTCTTTATATGGGTGCGAAGCACGGGTGGTGAATGTTGCAACAAGGAGAAGGCTGGAGGCAGTGGAGATGTTGTGTTTGAGGGCAATGTGTGGTGTGAATATAATGCAGAGAATTCGTGGTTTGGAAATTAGGAAGAGGTGTGGGATTACCAAAACTATTATCCAGAGGGCTGAGGAGGGGTTGTTGAGGTAGTTCGGACATGTAGAGAAAATGGAACAAAACAGAATTACTTCGAGTGTATAAATCTGTAGTGGATGTAAGGCGGGGTAGAGGTTGGCCTAGGAAAGGTTCGAGGGAGGGGGTAAAGGAGGTTTTGTGTGCGAGGGGCTTGAACTTCCAGCAAGCATGCGTGAGTGTGTTAGATAGGAGCAAATGGAGACAAATGGTGTTTAGGACTTTATGTGCTGTTGGAGTGTTAGCAGGGTAATATTTATGAAGGGATTCAGGGAAACCAGCAGGCCGGACTCCAAGTCCTGGAGATGGGAAGTACAGTGCCTGCACTCTGAAGGATGGGTGTTAATGTTGCAGTTTTATAACTGTAGTGTAAGTGCACCTATGGTAAGACAGTGATAAAGTGAATGATGGTGAAAGATTTTCTTTTTTGGGCCACCCTACCTTAGTGGGAAACAGCTGATGTGTTAATAAATAAAAAATAAATAGTTAATTATTTTCCTCAGAGACAAATCTCCTGGTTTATCCAGATGGTTGTATAAAATGAGTAAAGATTCTGAGAACAATTACAAAATACAGTAGTATATGTATATGGACAAGAAAATGTCTACTCAATCTTAATGACGGAAAAACTGTATGAAGAGGTAAAGAATGAGATTCAAGAAATAATTACAGCAACAAGTAGTAAACAGCTGAAAGACAAATTAGCAATGAGGAGAAATGTATGAAATTATAAAAGAACGTGAATATGTGCAGTGAAGTGTTTTATTCTTAAAAGAATATATACATAGTCCAATAGTAATACATTTATGACTAGTTGATACAGTTTGCACACTGCTAGAATAGTTTTCAGTAAATCTTTAAATGAATGCAACTACTGTTTAATAATACTCAAAATGTGTGTAAGAATAATATGTAGAAAATTAGGGTGATGAAACTTAAATTTCCTAACAAATCTAGAGTACAAGTAAAAGCAGATGGCTTCAACCATGAGTTACGGTATTTTCCCTATTATTCCTTCTCATCTCCATATTAAATGCACCATTATCCTAGATGATTGAAGAATTGATGAAGAGTTCTTGGCCACATGTTTGGTAATTCCAAGAATCATCACTAGGCAGATAAGTAAACTCAACTATAAAGCCAAGATTTTTCTCACAGAATCAGTTACATAGGTTATAAAGATGTTCAACATACCTTGGGTAGCTTCCCTTTCTGCACGTAAGCGCTGCTGAGCGATAGATTCATACTCATCCCTATCCCATTTTCGTCTGAATTCTGTCCCTGACTGCAAAATAAAGATTAAAGATTTGAAAAGCTTATTAAATAATCAAGTACAGTAGTCAGTATTGCTGCCTGCTAATCTGCTGGTCTGAGTTCAACTATCTTTCAGTAGCTGGCACCAGCAAATTCAGCTGCTTATCTTTCCTTATTCTTCAGGTGGACAGTTACCATACTGTACCATAGTAGGTTAGGTACAACTGAAACTAAATTTAACATCTGGCTGAGGAGCTATACAACATAGGTATACAGTGTCATAAATAAATATGCATGGACCTCAGTAAGCTTTTATCAGACTAATTTGCCTGACAGTTTCAAGAAGTGCCAGGGTAACTTTTGTATAGAAGACTCTTTGCCATACTGCTAAAGACATAAAGAACTGGTGAAATGATTGTGATTTATCATGATTTAATGACTGGCCTGAAGGTAGGTAGACAATGGCAAAAACCGACAAGTCGGAATAAAGACACTGGTAGTAGAGGATCCTTTTAATAAAACGTGTATTTATTCATTGCTGGGCTTTATCAAGTACCCAGGAATGAACAAACACACTGCCTTATAAAGCAAACACACACACCATGAGGTCAGGTTCATAGAGACATGTCACATAAGTACAGTGGTACCTCGACTTACGATGGTCCCCAAACTCACCCTTTTATGTGTTTATTTTTTTAAATGCTTTTGTAAGTGTAATTTTGGGGGTCTAAAAGGACTAGTCTATTTTACAACATTTCTTAAGGAGATAAATTCGTTTGGTAATGGCACTTGAACAGCATTCTGGAATGAAAAAATATCGTAAGTCGAGGTACCACTGTACGTATAAGGTTATTGTGAGAGCAGGTCACACGTGGGGAAGCCAACAGAGACCTTCAGATGTGCCTTCAGGAACATAAATATTCCTGAGGGAAGGGTAAAACCAACATATGCATAGTCCATGCAACCTTCATTCTCATGTCATGGATTGGGGAAGAGCTCAGGTGTGACACCATAGGAATGACAGAGCTGCATGTAGGATTCTGGAAGCAGCAGTTATCCACCTCACCAAAACCATTGAGCAAAATAGTGGAATGTAAATATTGGCTGGACCTATTGCCACCACTGTCCACGATTCATATAATGAATATAATAAAATTGTCATTTTTGAGTATGGTTTCAATGCAATAACTTGAGAAAGCCTCTTCTGATCACTTTCAAATTGTAATAAAAAAATAAAAAATATGTATTAGTCTAATTCTACCCCAGATGCTGTGCATATTATGGACTGAGCATTAGCACTGTACTCATCATAGTGTAATCACTGAAACAAATGCCAGCAAGTTCACATTTTTTTTAAAAATTTGAACTGGAGTCTGAAAATGAGACTCCATTGTTCTAACCTAATTTACAAATGCGAGCCATTTCACTGATGCCACCAAGCCATCAACAGGAGAAGTCTCCAATATTTTCCAGCTTACAAAGTTCTACCAAGTATAAATTTGGTAAAACTATAGGTAAGCAAGGACCCCAATGGAAATAAGTCACTTTGTCTGACTTTTTTGGGTTATCTTAAGTAATCTACACATATGCTAGAGGGGTTTGGGAAGGGTAAGGGAATGGTTTGGACGCGTGATACGCAGGGTGGGGTTGGGCTTGCTTTCGACTTTGCGGGCATTAGGGGTTGATGTGGGTGGGTGGGAAGGGAGGTACGGAGGGCTGTTTTGTATTTGGTGTCAGATTACTTGTTTGTATCTTGGGGCATGAGGAAGGAGACAGGTGAGCGTAGGGTTAAGGCCTTAGCGGCTGTGTTTTATAGAACAAAATGTAGGAATAGGGAACTTTACAGTGGGATGTGGGATTCAGCATTCTCTGGGGGTTATAAGAGTTTGACGGTAAAGGTTAGTTACCATTTTGTCCTAGGCACATGTCAATTAGACACTAGGCCTGTTGTATGTATGTGTGTGTGTGTGTGTGTAAGGAAACACTTCGAAATGTTTCTGCCCCACCGGGAATTGAACCCGGCCCCTCCGTGCGTGAAGCGAGAGCTTTGTTACTGGGTCTTTGACAGGGTGGGTACGAAAGGGGCTGGCCGAGGGGGGGCATGTGTGAGGATAGGAGGGGGGAGTGTGGGGGGGAAGGACGGTGGACACGGTGAGGGGGGTTATGACAGAGGACGACAGGGGTGTGATGACTTGTGTTTTGAGACGGGAGATGGGGGGAGGGCTCTTATAGATGGTAGTTGAGGGGATATGCATGGGTGGCTTTCCACGGAACAGGTTCGAGTGCTTGGGGGATATTTCTGGAATTTTCAGATAGCATGCCTGATTTTGTCGACTTCAGGGTTTTGAGGCCTGATGTAGGGAGAGAATCATGGTTTTTGTGAGGCACATGATCTGTCTGCAAAGTTTTCTTGGACGGTAACATGTAGCTGGTCATATAAATTTTGATGATATACAAATATATTTTGTTTTTGTATGTTGTTTTCTCATATGTTCTCTTTTGTTGGAGCTTGTTTTCTGTTTTAGGGTTACAGGGCCGTGTGACGGTTCCTGATAGCTGTGTTACATTTTTCATACATGTATTTCTTATTTTTTCTTTGGATAAAGTTTTTTGTATTTTGTACTTACTCTGCCTTGTATGAACAGGGTTTTTGTGTTTTTTAGTGGCAGAAGGGCAGGTGACTGTCCTTGCGTCCAATGACGTGGATTTTTGTTATATGTATTGTGAAGTTTATTGTTTGTAATTGTGTAATTTTATTTCAAAATTTTTTTTGGGGCTGATCAATGTTCAGTGTTACGTGCCCTGTGAATTTTTGGGGTTTTGTTCAACCCCTATGTACATAAATTCTTGAGTTTATAGGTAGCATATGTATACAGGTTCATTTTGTTGAGTTGGTATCCTTACCATATATGTTGTACCATAAGTTTTAAATGAAAATGTAATAAACAAATTAGGATAGTGGGGAGGGGAAAAGGGGAGGGGACACTTTGCATGGTGTAGCTATTATAGTGTGAAAGGGTGCTTTCACTTTTTCATGTCTTATTTTTTGTATCTTGCAAAAAGCCATATGTGAAGGATGGCATGGAGTAGTAGATTGTTTATGTAGTGTGTTTCACTGTTGTAAAGTAATGTAGATGTAGTGGCCTGGTTTCTGGCCACTGTCATCTTGTGTCATATGTTGTTAAAAGCTTTTTGTCCAACTCTGTATCAGTAAGGTTATGTTTTTGTATTATATGGTTTTCAAATTTAAATATGTGTACACTAGGAAAATACCTTTTGAGTAAGAATAGTTTTGTATGTACTGATGTACGTAGGTTTTTTTAGGGTAGGTTGTTGGTATTAAAGTTGTCCTTATCATATGTATATATTATATATAGTTTGTCCAACAGTTCGTATGTATTGTTTTTGTGGTTGGCAAATCTATGGATCAATGTTGTTTTGCTTTATGTGTAATGTACTTTGTGTTTTTAAATGCGAGCCATTTCACTGATGCCACCAAGCCATCAACAGGAGAAGTCTCCAATATTTTCCAGCTTACAAAGTTCTACCAAGTATAAATTTGGTAAAACTATAGGTAAGCAAGGACCCCAGTGGAAATAAGTCACTTTGTCTGACTTTTTTGGGTTATCCTAAGTAATCTACACATATGCTGCTATGTATGATAATTTACCTAACTGTATTTATGTGTACCTGTACCTGAATAAACTTACTTACTTACTAAACTAACCTAAACCTTAATCAAGTAATCAACCCTGCCACCTAGCTGACTCCTTGATACTGGTGATTTGTAAAGTCAGTGACTTTGCCAGATACCACAAAGTCATACCCAAAGCATACAGCACTGATTGCAAATACGTAAGTCTATTTCACGTTATATTAATGAGGAAGGGCTAAATCCCCAAGGGTCACAAGAAGATGCTACGGTTGTAAATTCAAAGAGGGGCTGAAGGGACACCAGGATTTTTTTTTCACAGTGGAATGAATTACAAGAGGATGTAGTAAATGCTACAACCATTGAAATTTTTTAAAACATTATATGATCAACAAATTATTAGACAGGACACCACAAGCAAAACTCTGCTCCTGTAGCTACAAACAGATAATTACAAAGAGGTAATTATAGTGCCTTTGGGAATGAAGAGTACTGTACTGTAATCAGATCTGACTCGAGGAAAAAGGAGTGTATTTCCATTTCCTTGGATCAAGAGCCTTTCACCAGCACCAAAGCAACCTTCCTCCCTTGAAGGGTTATTGCAAATAAAATGTATTTGACTCACCGTGGAGTTGGACCCTGATGCAGCCATCTTTTTATGGTGGTTATAGTTAAGTGAAGCAGCACTGAGCCCACCTACTGGTGCCCAGCACTGAAATAGTGTAGTGGCCAAATCTGGAAATATCACATTGTTTCAATATATTGTGTTATTCAAGGTTAAATCTATATAATGTTCTATGTAATCTATGTCTCATTAACATCAATACTCTCAAGACCACATTAAAAATATTGTATACTGTGTACTGAACACCTACATAAAGGACCTGAATGGAAATGTCACATTAACTTCATTGGGTTATTCTCAGATAATTCTACATAATTTGCTATATAAACCATCATAAAAAGATTCAAATTATATGTGATGGTTAAATAAAAGCTTCCTGACCAGGATTTACCTGTGAAGGTAAATGCAAGGTCCCCAATGGAAATAAGTTAATTTGTCTGACTTTTTTTGGGTTATCCTAGGTAATTTACACAGATGTAAAACATATCACAGTGAAAATAGGAAATAAAACCCGAGCATTTTCATGCGCTTACAAACATATATCTGAAGATATATGTGTAAGCAAAAAGTTTCATCAATAAAAATACCCTCTGTTGCACATGTGACAATCTTCATTATTATATTATATTCAAAGAGAAACGTTAAACCCACTAGGGTCATACAGCGCTGTCTTTATCTTCAACTTGGTATTTTATACCATTTTCAACATAAACTTACGAGGTGTTTGAAGGGTTGGCCAGCGGCCCAGCCAGACACACCAAGGCAGCTGACCCACTTCTAGCAAACAATATAGTTAATCCACGTTGTTATAGGAGACAATCTGGTAATTGAGGCCAAGTCTACCAGCTGGTATATATGAAGGTCCCACAGCACCAACACCACACTGACACACGTCCTGGGAAGAGGAGGCCATCAACACAACTATTTTATAGAGAAAAACACAAACAAATACTATATTAGCCTTTGCAGGGATTATGGCAATTAAAGTATGCATATAAAAATTTTCACAATAAAGTAGAAGTGCAGACTGATGGTAAAAATTATTAATATACTTAGGCATTAAATAAAAGCTTATCTAAAAAAATAACTGAATTATTTAAACTAGCGCACTGTATTTGTTACTGCTATTAAACGAGAATCTAACAAATATAACGTAAAGCTAGAGAGGATTTTTTTTCATAACTTTCACAATTATAGAAAAGAACTTCTATGTCAGTTGTGGGTTGACTTGTTTGTGTTGTGTGATATCAGGAGCTGTCAGCTGATATCACTTGATAAACTCCTAGCAAGTACGTCTCTTGCCTTTATTTCACTGCCCTCTACCCTCACACACCGCTAGCAACTCTTTATTACTAGCTTATAAGCCTGCCCGTCTCCAGTGACCTCAGTGAACTTTGAAATTTAAATCCCAGCTCTTAATTTTCTCATTTTTTTTTCGCCGTAAAAAATATTTTCACGCTCAAAATCACACATTTGTGCAGCCTTGTGGGTATGTAGTTCGTGTAAGTGGTGTGTGTAATGTATGATAGTAGTCTTAGGTGCTGAGCTAATTGAACATTCTATGAACTTACAATAGAAGAGGTATATACAACCGTAACTAATTGAGGTTAAGAATGGAATTCCGGTGAAGTTCAATTCAGCTCTATTTAGGCAAGTTAAACAGTATACATCCGTAATAACGGTATATAGAATATGCATTTTTATCTTCAATAATTACAAACTGCATAGCCATTGATATATGAAAGTATCATGGTATGATGACTTAACCTGTAATATCTATAATTCTTTATAAGGATCAGCGCTGTATGACCCTTGTGGGTTTAGCGCTTAGGTATGATTATAATAATCCTGGATTTTAATCCATGAAGCACTGCTGTGTATATTGATCACTGGTTCAATAACTGACTTGTATGAAGTATACAGATCACAGTGTAAATAATCTTCACACTGCAGCATCCACACTGTCCATCATGAATAGCTAAAGGGGATATAAATACTGTAATGTGATGAAAGTCTTTTACTTAGATATTACTCACAATAGTGGATTCAAATTGGACAAATTTAGATTTATAAAAGGATGTTGGGAATTACTGGTTTGGCAGTAAAGTTGTAGATGACAAACAAACACAACTTCATACATTTGATATGTATAAAGTACTTTTCAGAATGCCCCTTGTTAAACAGGCATTTTGAGCAGCTTTAAAACTAACTTATAATTACTGGACAGTTGTACAATTAGGCTAATTTACTAGAATGCTGTATATTGCAAAAATAACAACAAAAAAGTACTAGTATAATGATTTGCTTTATGATTTATGAAATTATGCACTCTTGTGTAACAGTTTGATATAACATTTGCATTGGTTAATGTTAAAGTAGAACATATTCTCAGTTAACACAAGTTGAAACAGATTTGTGATAGTAAGTAAGTTTATTCAGGTATACACAAATACAGTTACATAGATTATCATACATAGCAGCATATGTGTAGAGAACCTAGGATAATCTAAAAAGTCAGACAGAGTGACTTTGCCAGAATGCTAATATGATTTGGATCAACAGGGTTACTATTGATACATTTAACTAAGCAGGGTTTAAGTCAGACTTAGGAGGTGCTTTTACTTTATTTTTGAAGCAGGTGGCTGAAGGGAAACTTTTGTGCATCCTCTGTAAGGGAAACAAACACCCAGGTAGCTTCATTGAAGTGAGAACTTTTAGGAACTTTAAATATAAGTTGCACAGCTGTATGATTGGGTGAGAGTTGAACCTTCCTAGCATGGTCCAGTAGGTTTACTGCAGTGTTCATTCTTATGTTCTGAAGTTTGGATAATAAGTATCTTTGTATTTAAGAGAGATATGTATGTGAATATTAAGCCATTTATTGAGGATAAGTTTTGCCCACCAAGGGCTTCTGAAGAACCACTAGTGGGTGAAATGTATCCTCAAAAAACACATGCAGGTATATTTTCATACCTGCATGTTTTTTACATACTAGTTAATCACCAAGTTTAAGTTTTTTTTTTTTGCTTAACACACTGGCCATCTCCCATTGAGGCAGGTGGCCTGAAAAAGAAGAAACACACTCAGAAAATTTTTTTTTTTACATTTAGTAATTTATACAGGAGAAGGGGTTATTAGTCCCTTGCTTCTATCATTTTAGTTGCCTCTTATGACATGCATGGTATATAGAGAAAGGATTCTTCTCCACTTCTCCATTTAAGTACATCTAATAATCCTTTTTCACTGCTTTACTCATAATTTCAACCCTTCAAGGGGAAGGTGTGTTGATGCTGGTGAAGAAATCTTGATACAGTGAAATGGAGCTACCCTTCCCTTTCTTGGATCAAATCTGATTACCTTGCATTCCCTAGGTGTTGTATGAACTATAGGCCCGTCAAGGGAGGTTCTTTGATACTGGTAAGAATGCTTCCTTACTAAAAAAAGAGGAGAATTTTTAAGACAACTGTTTTGGATGGTTGCTTTAAGTTTTAATGATTGTATTGTTCAGTTTATCTAAGAGGGAGTAGTTGAAACTAAGCACAGGTAATGAGTAACTGAAAATGATTACGTTCTTTTGATAATTAACCCAGGATAACTCAAGAAATTCAAGTAGTATAGCTTTTTGGTACTGGGACCCTTCTGGTACTTTCCTGTTATGTAACCCAGAATATCCACCTAACTCCTAGTAGCATAACTTACCTATTTACTGCTTGGTAAATATGACATGTCCATACGTTTCATAATACAGTGGTACCCCGGTTTACGATATTTTTTTCGTTCCAGAATGCTGTTCAAGTGCCATTACCAAACGAATTTATCCCCATAAGGAATAATGTAAAATAGACTAGTCCTTTTAGACCCCCAAAAATACACTTACAAAAGCATTTAAAAAAATAAACTTACATAAAAGGGCGAGTTTGGAGACCATCATAAACCGGGGTACCACTGTATTTGGAAATTGAACCCTGGTTGTAAGTTTTCTACATACTAGCAGATTTGGTCATCAGGGATATTGTTGGCTATATTAGTCTCATTGGTTTTAAAGAAGCTGTTAAGTTTATTAGCTCATTCCATAAATGAGGTTTAAGGTTTATTTTCCTTACAAACTTATTACCAGCCATAAGGGGAATTACCAATAGATCCCTGGTTGTCTTCAAGAGGGAGCTGGACAGATACCTAAAGTCAGTACCGGATGAGCCGGGCCGTGGTTCATACGGTGGACTGTGAGGCCAGCAGTAACAGCCTTGTTGATCAGGCCCTGATCCACTGGGAGGCCTGGTCATGGACCGGGCTGCTGGGGCGTTGATCCCCAGAATACCCTCCAGGTAGACTCCAGGTACAGTATCTGCATACTGTATATTTAATGATTTAATGGTTCTTAGGTTTGGGAATTTTTTTCCAGGTACAGTTTCTTAATGTTGCATTATTAGGTTGTTTCATGTCTGTGAATTTTGGTAAAAATTTTATGAGCCAAGGGTTTATTCTAATACTTTAGGTTTTGACTGTTGTTCTTTGGGTTTGGTTTGCTAGAAAATTAAAAACACAGTATATTCCTGGTTTATTGGTCATTCCTTTAGTATTTTAGGAGCTATAATAGCACAGGCATATCTGTCAAGTGCTTTAGTGAGGTCTGTGTATATTATGGAAGATTTTTGCTTATCTTCCAGTGTCTCCAAGATTTTGTCATAATGATCCAGAAGTTGTGAGAAGCAGGATCATCCTGCTCTAAAACAGTGTTGTCCTGGAGGGTCATATGTAGGGCACTTTCTACCAGCAAAGTGCAATGAATATATGTAAGTGTCTGCTTGATATTTCAACTCAAAATTTGCCCTCTTTGTTAGTTTTAAAAAATTTGTTCCTTACAGACTTTGAATATATACAGTAATACAAAGAACAGCCTTTTTTTTTTATATGTTCATGATTAGAATACCTTGAGTTAGTAACTGTATCATACCCTCTAACAGTACTGATATATTTGACCTCTCCTAGTCTCCTCTATCAGTCAAGAAACCTTTTACAATGACATTTCAATCACTAGGGCTTTATTACTATCAATTACATGGAATACATATATAAAACATGGCATATAAAGCACATGGGGAGATCAGGTGCTGTAAGTAAGTTTATTCAGGTTAACACAAATACAGTTACATAGATTATCATACATAGCAGCATATGTGTAGAGAACCTAGGATAACCCAAAAAAGTCAGACAAAGTGACTTATTTCCATTGGGGTTCTTTTAATACCTTAAGATTATACACTGTAGGAGATATATGTTATTATACTATAAAGAATATATACAGTGGACCCCCGAGTAACGAACACCCCGGAAATCGTACAATTATGTAAGTATAATATTGTAAGTGCTTCTGTAAGTGTATTTTTGGGGGTCTGAAATGGACTAACCTACTTGACATTATTTCTTAAGGGAGTAAATTTGTTCGGTAATGGCACTTGAGCAGGCTTCTGGAATGAATTTTGTTCGTTACTCGGGGGTCCACTGTACTAGGAATGAGGTAAAAAGAGTTAACCTTAATAAACTTACTTACAGCACCTGATCTCCCCATGTGCTTTATATGCCATGTTTTATATATGTATTCCATGTAATTGATAGTAATAAAGTCCTAGTGATTGAAATGTCATATTGTAAAAGGTTTCTTGACTGATTTTTTTTTTTTTTACCACCAAATCTATGTAAAGCCCATTGCAGTAAATGAATTTATATCATCATTTTAGTCAATGAAGTACCAGTATCTACATAGCTTTCTTTTAAAAAAAATTCTTGGTTTTGAAAAATTAAGAAATACTATAGCCTTTCATGTACTGTATGACATGCATTAATTTTTCAGTGATGAGTGCGGGATGAACAGTTGGCTGCGAGACTCGCCATTGCGCATGTCGCTTGGTCGGCGTCGTGCACCTTCACCTCTGCACGATGTTGACCCTGCTGCTGCTTTTCAGTCATTCATTAAACACTGGCAACAAACATGTGACATTATTAATAGAACCAAGTTAAGGGGGCAGGTGAGACCAACTCATTTTTTTTTTCTTCATTTTTTATTTATACTACGTACATCTATGTAACACATCTCACTTCTGTCTCTAACTTGCATAGAGCAAGTTAGGAGGAACAGCATCTTTTATGTTACTACTCACAGTGCTTGAGCAGTATTCACTGTGCTTGCCAAGTTGGTTTGTCCAGTGGCATCTGCATGTATACTGTATCTTCATATTCATTTATATATCTTTTTAAAGATTTAGTGCTTGGATAAGTACTTGGGAAAAAAAAGTGTTCACAGAGGAAGCAATTTGCTATAGATGAAGGTAGATTCCTCTTATGCAGAAAGAGAAATATTTTTTTTTATGGAGTAAGACAGTTCAATGAACATTGCTACCTCTTTCAGGTGTTTGCCGATGATGTAACAGCTGTGATAAATCACCTGGCCCAGATGGTCACTCTGCTGTTGGTCGACCTGAAGCAAATTATGGCTCATGGTGCACGTAATCAAAATGGCATACCCCAGAAAAGTTCCAAGGGAGGTAATGGAAATAAAGTGACCACCATAGGGAACCCCTTAGAAGGTATCCAGGAAGTTAGCAGCCAGCACTCATCTTTGCCAGCAGAAGATCCTCCTCACACTCCAATCTTTGATCACTTCCTTGGCGAAGAAATCCTTGATACTATTTTGACGTGGAGTCTTAACACTGGAGAGTTTGTGAATGCCTTGAAACTGGAACAACTCAAGGTACCTTTACTGACTTCACAAAAAGGAGTCATAAGATTTTTTATTAATTCCTATATTTTATTAGGCATACCCATTAGATGGGGGCATTTCATATTTGTTGCTTGTTTAAATGTAATCAATTAGAATTTTATTCCCATTAGCCTGTTATTGGGCATTGTAGCAACCTGTTTGGCAATTTTTAAACTTTTTTTTTTTTTTTCAAATTATCTTAGTCTTTTGGAGCAATAACAAGTGTGGTTGGCTGTGTTCCTTCAAACTTGATACACCTTTTCTCTAACACCTCACAATAGTCTAAGCATTTAAAGAGTCAACAGTATGGGGACAGGATTATTTTTATTTGAAAAAGTCTTTAAAATACTGTACCATAATCACTCTAATTTAATAACCTTAGGAAAATTTGCAAACACACACAAAAGAAAAAAATAGCTTACCATAGTTAAAATGTAATTATTATTCTTCTTTCAATAAACCAGCCGTATCCCACCAAAGCAGGGTGGCCCAAAAAGAAAAACAAAAGTTACTTCTTTTAACTTTAGTAATACAGTGGACCCCCGGTGTTTGTCCATTTTTCGTAACAGAATGCTGCTCAAGTGCCATTACCAACCGAATTTATTCCCTTAAGAAATAATGTAAAGTAGACTAGTCCTTTTAGACCCCCAAAACTACACTTATAAAAGCATTTAAAAAAATACACTTACATAAAAGGGAGTGTTTTGAGCAGGACGAACACCGGGGGTCCACTGTATATACAGGAGGTATTACTATCCCCTTGCTCCTGGCATTTTAGTCACCTCTTAAGACATGCATGGCTTACAGAGGAAGAATTCTGTTCCACTTCCCCATGGAGATAAGAGAAAATAAACAAGAATAAGAACTAGTAAGAAAATAGAAGAAAACCAAGAGGGGTATGTATATACAGTGGACCCCCGGTTTACGAGTCTCCAAACTCGCCCTTTTATGTAAGTTTATTTTTGTAAGTGCTTTTGTAAGTATTTTTGGGGGTCTAAAAAGACTAATCTAATTTACATTATTCCTTATGGGAACAAATTCAAAATAATGACGTAATTCGGGGGTCCACTGTATATATATGCTTGTACATGCATGTGTAGTGTGACTTAACCCTTTGGGGGTCGACAGGCCCTCTCCCAAACTCGTTCTCAGGGTCGAAAATTTTTGGAAAAAAAAAAAATTTCTTATGGAATGATAGAGAATCTTTTTCCGATCATAACGACACCAAAAGTATGAAATTTGATGGAAAACTTACGGAATTATGCTCTCGCGAAGTTATCAGTCTCGACATATTTACGCATCGGCGATTTCGCCCACTTTGAGCCCTATTTTTGGCCAATTACAATGTTCCAGTCTACTAAAATCATAGCTATTTCGCTAGAACTCTATTTTTTCTATTGATTGAGTACAAGAAACTGCCCATTTACCAATTTCAACTACCCAAAAAAGTGGTCAGAATATGGCAATTTGGCCAATTTCACACAAATTTCAAAGGATGCCAATTTCAAAATGGGGTCCAGAATAAACAAGACAGACATTCCTGGCACTAAAATAACATCATCTCTGTTCATTAGTCACGTCTCCAGGCCCCTCTTACATTACTTTTGCTTTCCATTTTGAATTTTTATTCTCACAAAAAATAGAAGATTTACTGTTATGTATACAACTGCATCATTGTAAAAACAGTATAAATAATATCACCACACTTGTGAAAGAATATTAGACTTGCCAGTTAATGTGTATTGGACGCATGGTGTGATTTGTTTACTCTTGAACATCGGCAAAAATCAAACATTTTCACTACTTTGAACTCAATTTCAAGGTACTTGTCATCATCAAACCAATCAAAATCATCTCTATTTCTGTAATATACAATACAATACAATACAATTTTATTTCTTTGCTCGTGTACATAGGTTTACATTACAATCATAAATTGAGGTGCAAGGAGAGCCTCTGGCATGCCTTGGCATTAGGGGCAGCTTAATCTAATGGCTTATAGACTATGAACATAATATTGGAGTAATTGAGTGAGCTTGTATTGGTAGATCGTTCAAAGTATGATATGATGATAATACATTGTTCATTACAAAATGATGATAGACATTGTAACTAGTGTTTAGTAGGATGGAACATAATAGTAAAAATTAAATTATCTTAATGAAAATAACATTGAGCATTTTGAGAGTAATTTACAGTTTGAGTATTTAGTTTAGGGTGATTAGGTGGTAACATAATTGTAAAAATTGAAATTGGTTATAGGAAAATAACTTTAGCATTTTTGAAAGCAATTTACAGTATGAGTATTTAGTTTAGGGTGAGTAGGTGGTTTTTGAGAAGTCTTAAATTGATTTTCAGACAAGGTTATTTTAGCATTTCCTGGTAATGAGTTCCAGATTCTGGGGCCCTTTATGTGCATAGAATTCTTACATCCGTTGATGTGGACACGGGGTACATCAAAAAGTGATCTGTATCTTGTGTTATGGTCATGGGTCCATGGGTCCATTCTATCAAATGAGACCACGAAAACGAGAATATATCAATAAATACCATACGAAAATAGACTGCAAAGTCGCTGTTTTAAACAAAAAAATGGTCGGAGTTTTTTTTTTCTCATTATGCAGTGTGTGCTGCAGGAATTTTTATACTGCGCACACTGACCACACAGACCCATTCTTTCATATGTAGGCCTACCAGCCGTTTCCCACTTAATTTGAGGCCGCTAGAATTTACTCGTACTAGTACAGCACCGACCCTGGCGCGTAAAACGTACTATTACGGCACCGACCCCGAAAGGGTTAAGTGTAAGTAGAAGTAGCAAGACGTCCTTGAAAATGAAATCTTGTATGTTTATGAGACAGAAAAAAGACACCAGCAATCCTACCATCATGTATAACAATTACAGGCTTTCGTTTTACACTCACTTGGCAGGACGGTAGTACCTCCCTGGGTGGCTGCTACCTACCAACCTACTACAAAGGTTAAAATGTAATTCTTCTTCTTTCAACAAATCGGCTGTTTCCCACCAAGGCTGGGTGGCCCAAAGAGAAAAACAAAAGTTTCTCTTTTTAACTTTAGTAATGTATACAGGAGAAGGGGTTACTAGCCCCTTGCTCCCGGCATTTTAGTCGACTCTTACGACAAGCATGGCTTTACGGAGGAAGAATTCTGTTCCACTTCCCCATGGAGATAAGAGGAAATAAGAACAAGAATTAGTAAGAAAATAGAAGAAAACCCAGAGGGGTGTGTATATACAGTGGACTCCCGGTGTTCGTCTTGCTCCAAACTCTCCCTTTTATGTAAGTGTATTTTTTTAAATGCTTTAAGTGTATTTTTGGGGGTCTAAAAGGACTAGTCTACAGTTGACCCCTGCAAACGAACACCCCGGAAATCGTACAATTATGTAAGTATAATATTGTAAGTGCTTGTGGAAGTGTATTTTTGGGGGTCTGAAATAGACTAACCTACGTGACATTATTTCTTAAGGAAGTAAATTCGTTCGGTAATGGCACTTGAGCAGGCTTCTGGAATGAATTTTGTTCGTTAGCCGGGGGTCCACTGTACTTTACATTATTCCTTATGGGAATAAATTCGTTTGGTAATGGCACTTGAACAGCATTCTGGAACGAAAAAATCACGAAAACCCGGGGTCCACTGTATTTGCTTGTACATGAATATGTAGTGTGATCTAAGTGTAAGTAGAAGTAACAAGACATACCTGAAATCTTGCATGTTTATGAGACAGAAAAAAGACACCAGCAGTCCTACCATCATGTAAAACAATTACAGGCTTTCGTTTTACACTCACTTGGCAGGACGGTAGTACCTCCCTGGGCGGTTGCTGTCTACCAACCTACTACCTAGGTAAAATGTAATTATTTTGTCTTAAAAAATGTTTTGTCTTAATTTTTTAGCAGGATAGTTCTCAGATCTATGTAGTAGGTTGGTAGACAGCAACCGCCCAGGGAGGTACTACCGTCCTGCCAAGTGAGTGTAAAACGAAAGTCTGTAATTGTTTTACATGATGGTAGGATTGCTGGTGTGTCTTTTCTGTTTCATAAACATGCAATATTTCAGGTACATCTTGCTACTTCTACTTACACTTAGGTCACACTACACATTCATGTACAAGCATATATATACACACCCCTTTGGGTTTTCTTCTATTTTCTTATTAGTTCTTATTTCCTCTTATCTCCATGGGGAAGTGGAACAGAATTCTTCCTCCGTAAGCCATGTGTGTCATAAGAGGCGACTAAAATGCCGGGAGCAAGGGGCTAGTAACCCCTTCTCCTGTATATACAGTGGACCCCCGGTTAACGGCCATAATTCGTTCCAGAATGCTGTTCGTGCCATTACCAAACGAATTTGTTCCCATAAGGAATGTAATGTAAATTAGATTAGTCTTTTTAGACCCCCAAAAATACACTTACAAAAGCACTTACAAAAATACACTTACATAATTGTTCGAGTTTGGAGCAGTACGTAAACCAGGGGTCCACTGTATTACTAAATGTAAAAGGAGAAATTTTTGTTTTTCGTTTTGGGTCACCCTGCCTCGGTGGGAAACGGCCGACGTGTTGAAAGAAAGAAAGAAAGAAAAGGAGAAACTTTTGTTTTTCCTTTTGGGCCACCCCGCTTCGGTAGGAAACGGCCGACATGTTGAATGAAAGAAAAAAGAGTTCTTAGATCCAGTCTTGCAGATTTTGTTTAAAATTAAGACTTGCTGTATGACATCACCATGGACAGTATAGTTTTATGTACCTCTGGCCAGTTTGAGAAAGTTTTACAAATTATATTAACTATTAGTTTTGATTTTAATATTTATTACTATTTTTTTTTTTTTTATTAACACATCGGCCGATTCCCACCAAGGCAGGGTGGCCCGAAAAAGAAAAACTTTCATCATCATTCACTCCATCACTGTCTTGCCAGAAGGGTGCTTTACACTACAGTTATAAAACTGCAACATTTACACCCCTCCTTCAGAGTGCCGGCACTGTACTTCCCATCTCCAGAACTCAAGTCCGGCCTGCCGGTTTCCCTGAATCCCTTCATAAATGTTACTTTGCTCACACTCCAACAGCACGTCAAGTATTAAAAACCATATGCCTCCATTCACTCCTATCAAATACGCTCACACATGCTTGCTGGAAATCCAAGCCCTCGCACACAAAACTTCCTTTACCCCTCCCTCCAACCTTTCCTAGGCCGACCCTACCCCGCCTTCCCTCCACTACAGATTTATACACTCTCGAAGTCACTCTGTCTCGTTCCATTCTCTCTACATGTCCAAACCACCTCAACAACCCCTCCTCAGCTCTCTGGACAATCGTTTTGGTAATCCCGCACCTCCTCCTAATTTCCAAACTCCGAATTCTCTGCATTATATTCACACCACACATTGACCTCAGACATGACATCTCCACTGCCTCCAGCCTTCTCCTCGTTGCAACATTCATCACCCATGCTTCACACCCATATAAGAGCGTTGGTATAACTATACTCTCATACATTCCCCTCTTTACTTCCATGGACAAGGTTCTTTGTCTCCACAGACTCGAAGTGCTCCACTCACCCTTTTCCCCTCATCAATTCTATGATTCACCTCATCCTTCATAGACCCATCCGCCGACATGTCCACTCCCAAATATCTGAATACATTCACCTCCTCCATACTCTCTCCCTCCAATCTGATATCAATCTTTCGTCACCTATTCTTTTGTTATCCTCATCACCTTACTCTTTCCTATATTCACTTTCAATTTTCTTCTTTTACACACCCTACCAAATTCATCCACCAACCTCTGCAGCTTCTCTTCAGAATCTCCCAAAAGCACAGTGTCATCAGCAAAAAGCAACTGTGACAACCCCCACTTTGTATTTGCTTCTTTATCTTTTAGCCCAACACCTCTTGCCAAGACCCTCGCATTCACTTCTCTTACAACCCCATCTATAAATATATTGAACAACCACGGTGACATCACACATCCTTGTCTAAGGCCCACTTTTACTGGGAAATAGTCCCTTCCCTCCTACACACTCTAACCTGAGCCTCACTATCCTCATAAAAACTCTTCACTGCTTTCAGTAACCTTCCTCCTATTCCATACACCTGCAACATCTGCCACATTGCCCCCTATCTACCCTATCATACGCCTTTTCCAAATCCATAAATGCCACAAAAACATCTTTACCCTTATCCAAATACTGTTCACCTATATGTTTCACTGTAAACACTTGGTCTACACACCCCTACCTTTCCTAAAGCCCCCTTGTTCATCTGCTATCCTGCTTTCTGTTTTACTCTTAATTCTTTCAATAATAACTCTACCATACACTTTACCAGGTACACTCAACAGACTTATTCCCCTATAATTTTTGCACTCTCTTTTGTCCCCTTTGCCTTTATACAAAGGAACAATACACGCTCTCTGCCAATCCCTAGGTACCTTACCCTCTTCCATACATTTATTAAATAATAGCACCAACCACTCCAAAATTATATCCCCACCTGCTTTTAACATTTCTATCTTTATCCCATCAATCCCAGCTGCCTTACCCCCTTTCATTCTACCCACTGCCTCACGAACTTCCCTACACCCACAACTGGCTCTTCCACACTCCTACAAGATGTTATTCCTCCTTGCCCTACACACGAAATCACAGCTTCCCTGTCTTCATCAACATTTAACAAATCCTCAAAATATTCTCTCCATCTTCCGATACCTCTAACTCTCCATTTAATAACTCTCCTCTCCTATTTTTAACTGTCAAATCCATTTGTTCTCTAGGCTTCCTCAACTTATTAATCTCATTCCAAAACTTTTCTTATTTTCAACAAAATTTGCTGATAACATCTCACCCACTCTCTCATCTGCTCTCTTTTACATTGCTTCACCACTCTTTTAACCTCTCTTTTTCTCTCCATATACTCTTCCCTCCTTGCATCACTTCTACTTTGTAAAAACCTCTCATATGCTAACTTTTTCTCCCTTACTACTCTCTTTACATCATCATTCCACCAATCGCTCCTCTTCCCTCCCGCACCCACTCGCCTGTAACCACAAACTTCTGCTGAACACTCTAACACTACATTTTTAAATCTACCCCATACATTTTCGACCCCATTGCCTACACTCTCACTAGCCCATCTATCCTCCAATAGTTGTTTATATCTTACCCTAACTGCCTCCTCTTTTAGTTTATAAACCTTCACCTCTCTTTTACTTACTGATTCTATTTTCCTTGTATCCCATCTACCTTTTACTCCCACTGTAGCTATAACTAAAAGTGATCTGATATATCTGTAGCCCCTCTATAAACATGTACATCCTGAAGTCTACTCAACAGTCTTTTATCTATCAATACATAGTCCAACAAACTACTGTCATTACGCCCTACATCATATCTTGTATACTTATTTATCCTCTTTTTCTTAAAATATGTATTACCTATAACTAAACCCCTTTCTATACAAAGTTCAATCAAAGGGCTCCCATTATCATTTACACCTGGCACCCCAAACTTACCTACTACACCCTCTCTGCATGTTTCTCCCACTTTAGCATTTAGGTCCCCTACCACAATTACTCTCTCATTTGGTTCAAAAGTTCCTATACATTCGCTTAACATCTCCCAAAATCTCTCTCTCTCCTCTACACTCCTCTCTTCTCCAGGTGCATACACGCTTATTATGACCCACTTTTCGCATCCGACCCTTATTTTAATCCACATAATCCTTGAATTTACACATTTATATTCCCTCTTTTCCTTCCATAACTGATCCTTCAACATTATTGCTACCCCTTCCTTAGCTCTAACTCTCTCAGATACTCCTGACTTAATCCCATTAATTTCTCCCCACTGAAACTCGCCTACCCCCTTCAGCTTTGTTTCGCTTAGGGCCAGGACATCCAACTTCTTTTCATTCATAACATCGGCAATCATCTCTTTCTTATCATCCGCACTACATCCACGCACATTCAGACAACCCAATTTTATAAAGTTTTTCTTCTTCTCGTTTTTAGTAGATTTGTACAAGAGAAGGGGTTACTAGCCCATTGCTCCCGGCATCTTAGTCGCCTCATACGACACGCATGGCTTACGGAGGAAAGATTCTTTTCCACTTCCCCATGGACAATAGAGAAAATAAAAGGAACAAGAGCTATTAAGAAAAAGAAGAAAAACCTAGATGTGTGTATGTATATATATGCATGTGTATGCCAGTGTAGTGTGACCTAAAGTGTAAGTAGAAGTAGCTAGATATACCTGTTATCCAGCGTGTTTATGAGACAGAAAAAAGACACCAGCAATCCTACCATCATGTAAAACAGTTTCAGGTTTCTGTTTCACAGTCACCTGGCAGGACGGTAGTACCTCCCTGGGTGGTTGCTGTCTACCAACCTACTACCTATTTTACTAATGGTATAATTACTAATGGTATTATTACTAATTACTAATTACTAATGGTATTATTACTAATTACTAATTACTAATGGTATTATTACTAATGGTATAATATATTTTTTTTTTTTTTTTTTTTGTGAATTTACAAGACATTGTCAGGCATTGGCTCTTGAGCCATATATGGCTCTTTTTGCTCATTCATTGGTGCTCACTAGACAATGTCCAATGTCCATGTTAATTTTGTGTTTTTGCACCACTTATCTAGAGATAGTCATTATCTGGCCATTTTTATTTTTTGTTTTAGTTTTTCCTGTCATAAAAACCTTGAAATTTTGCGTAAAATCTATAGAGCTACAGTTTGAGGTTCTTAGTTAATACATTAAGACTATTTTAAGTTTATAATAATTTGAGGCAATAATCAGTATGATGAGCACAGCTTTCCAAACAATATTAGTTAACCCTTTCAGGGTCCAAGGGGGGTCTCCGAAACTCGTTCTCAGGGTCCATGAATTTAAAAAAAAAAAAAAATTCTTTTTCTTATGAAAGGATATTTTTCTTTTCTAAATCTAATAGGCTAAAAAATACATTTTTTGCAATCAATACTCACCGAGATATAGAGAATTGAAGTTGACGAAAATGGAACCAGTGTCGGCATAATTGCCGACTGCCGGTCACCCGGTAATACAGTGGTACCTCGAGTTACGATGGTCCCCAAAATCGCCCTTTTATGTAAGTTTATTTTTTTAAATGCTTTTGTAGGTATATTTTTGGGGGTGTAAAAGGACTAGTCTATTTTACATTATTCCTTATGGGGATAAATTCATTTGGTAATGGCACTTGGACAGCATTCTCGAACGAAAAAATATCGTAACTCGAGGTACCACTGTATTTAATTTTCTTTCTTGGAGTTGTTTTCTGATCGAACTTTTTCTTTTCTTTTTTCAAATAACGTTTATGGCCGGTGAGACCAATATAAGTGCTGTTTTTCAAATATTCACTCACTATTTATTACACAATAGTCACATGAAGTTTCTTATCACAAACTTGTTTACACAATGTACAGTCATCCCTTGGTTTTCGCTTGTCCCAGTTTTCGCCGATTTTGGTTTTCGCTGACTTTTTTCAGGGAAAATTTGTCTTAGTTTTCGCCGATTGTTTTAGTTTTCGCCGACCGTATGGGACTTGTCCACCAGTGCCGCTCACATACAAAGGCCGTAGGCCCGCCACCCACGCACCTCCCACGCACATTGTCACGCAGTCTAGCATTGTTTACGCTTGAGTGAACATCATCCCAGGAGTTTATACAAAACATTTATTAACAATTCATTGTTTTTTTGCCTTGATTATTGTGTATGACTACTAAATAAGCTACCATGGGCCCAAAGAAAGCTCCTAGTGCCACTTCTTTGGTAAAGAAAGTGAGGAACACTGTAGAAATGAAGAAAGAAATAATAGAAAAATATGATAATGAAAGTGAGAAACACAATGGAGTTTAAGAGTGTAGCAGGCATGCAGGGAGTGTAGCATGCATGCAGGGAGTGTAACATGCATGCAGGGAGTGTAGCATGTATGCAGGGAGTGTAGCATGTATGCAGGGAGTGTAGCATGTATGCAGGGAGTGTCGCATGTATGCAGGGAGTGTCGCATATATGCAGGGAGTGTCGCATGTATGCAGGGAGTGTCGCATGTATGCAGGGAGTGTCGCATGTATGCAGGGAGTGTCGCATGTATGCAGGGAGTGTCGCATGTATGCAGGGAGTGTCGCATGTATGCAGGGAGTGTCGCATGTATGCAGGGAGTGTCGCAGGTATGCAGGGATTGTAGCATGTATGCAGGGAGTGTAACAGGTATGCAGGGAGTGTAGCAGGTATGCAGGGAGTGTAGCAGGTATGCAGGGAGTGTAGCATGTATGCAGGGAGTGTAGCATGTATGCAGGGAGTGTTGCATGTATGCAGGGAGTGTTGCATGTATGCAGGGAGTGTCGCATGTATGCAGGGAGTGTCGCATGTATGCAGGGAGTGTCGCATGTATGCAGAGAGTGTCGCATGTATGCAGGGAGTGTCGCATGTATGCAGGGAGTGTAACAGGTATGCAGGGATTGTAGCATGTATGCAGGGAGTGTAGCAGGTATGCAGGGAGTGTAGCAGGTATGCAGGGAGTGTAGCAGGTATGCAGGGAGTGTAGCATGCATGCAGGGAGTGTAGCAGGTATGCAGGAGTGTAGCAGTATGCAGGGAGTGTAGCAGTATGCAGGGAGTGGAGCATGCGGGAGTGTGCATGTATGCAGGGAGTGTCGCATGTATGCAGGGAGTGTCGCATGTATGCAGGGAGTGTCGCATGTATGCAGGGAGTGTCGCATGTTGCAGGAGTGTGCATGTGCAGGGAGTGTGCATGTATGCAGGGAGTGTAACAGGTATGCAGGGAGTGTAGCATGGTATGCAGGAGTGTCGCATGATGCAGGGAGTGTACAGGTATGCAGGGAGTGTAGCATGTATGCAGGGAGTGTAACAGGTATGCACGGGAGTGTAGCATGTATGCAGGGAGTGTAGCATGTATGCAGGGAGTGTAGCAGGTATGCAGGGAGTGTAGCATGATGCAGGGAGTGTAACAGGTATGCAGGAGTGTAGCATGTATGCAGGGAGTGTAGCATGTATGCAGGGAGTGTAGCATGTATGCAGGGAGTGTGCATGTATGCAGGGAGTGTTGCATGTATGCAGGGAGTGTCGCATGTATGCAGGGAGTGTCGCATGTATGCAGGGAGTGTCATGTATGCAGGGAGTGTCGCATGTATGCAGGGAGTGTCGCATGTATGCAGGGAGTGTGCATGGTATGCAGGGAGTGTCGCATGTATGCAGGGAGTGTAACAGGTATGCAGGAGTGTAGCATGTATGCAGGGAGTGTAACAGGTATGCAGGGAGTGTAGCATGTATGCAGGGAGTGTAGCAGGTATGCAGGGAGTGTAGCATGATGCAGGGAGGTTGCGAGTGTAGCATGTATGCAGGGAGTGTAGCATGTATGCAGGGAGTGTAGCATGTATGCAGGGAGTGTAGCATGTATGCAGGGAGTGTAGCATGTATGCAGGGAGTGTGCATGTATGCAGGGAGTGTAGCATGTATGCAGGGAGTGTCGCATGTATGCAGGGAGTGTCGCATGTATGCAGGGAGTGTCGCATGTATGCAGGGAGTGTCGCATGTATGCAGGAGTGTCAGGCAATGTGCATGTGCAGGGAGTGTCGCATGTATGCAGGGAGTGTCGCATGTATGCAGGGAGTGTAACAGGTATGCAGGGATTGTAGCATGTATGCAGGGATTGTAGCATGTATGCAGGGAGTGTAACAGGTATGCAGGGAGTGTAAGCAGGTATGCAGGGAGTGTAGCAGGTATGCAGGGAGTGTAGCATGTATGCAGGGAGTGTAACAGGTATGCACGGAGTGTAGCATGTATGCAGGGAGTGTAGCAGGTAGCAGGGAGTGTAGCAGTAGCAGGGAGTGTAACATGTATGCAGGAGTGTAGCATGTATGCAGGGAGTGTAGCAGTAGCAGGGAGTGTAACAGGTATGCAGGGAGTGTACATGTATGCAGGGAGTGTAGGTATGCAGGAGTGTAGCAGTATGCAGGGAGTGTAACAGGTATGCAGGGAGTGTAGCATGTATGCAGGGAGTGTAACAGGTATGCAGGTAGTGTAGCAGGTATGCAGGGAGTGTAGCATGTATGTAGGGAGTGTAGCATGTATGCAGGGAGTGTAGCAGGCAGGGAGGGAGTGTAGCAGGCAGGGAGGGAAGTGACCCCGGATAAGGACTTGATACCTAGAGTCCTTATGGAGGGGGATTCCCCTTCCAAAAATTAGGGTCTCGTCCCTCTCCCCTCTTCCCTCTCTCCCATCCAGCAACATCAGTCTTCAATAAAGGTAAGTGCCACATTCAGTTCATTCATTTGTGCATGTAAATCTATCTTTAAGGCCCCAAAATTTTTTTTTTTCCAAACTTCTGGGTTTCTGGAACGGATTAATTGAATTTCCATTATTTCTTATGGGGAAAATAGTTTTGGTTTTCGCCGATTTTGGTTTTAGCCGATCCATCTGGAACGGATTAAAATCGAAAACCGAGGGATGACTGTATTTACAAATTTTTACAATAACAAATATTAGTTATTTATATTGTTCAATCATATATATACATACATAGTCACTGGACATGTTTCTAGAAGTTCTGCAGCCTGTGGAAGTCTCTGAAACATGGTTCCATGCACAGTGGTGTTTCACATTCCACACACACAAAACGAGTGTCTTTGCGTTGTTGTGGGCGTTTTTTGTATGTGCACAGACAAAACACCTCTTCTGAGCCTTTTTCTTGCAAGCAGTAGCAGGTAGTTTTGTTAGGAAGTGTTCACCACCAGGCCTCAGACGAGAGGGTAGGTGTTGATGACTTGGTGTTGGGCGGGTTTCTATTGCAGGTGTTGCTCCTTGGTACTTGAATATAATTTGTCTGATGACAGACAAACAAAATTCGTCATATGGTGGTTTGTTTTGGTCTTCAACTTATAAATATTGTAAGCATTGAGCATGGTAATGTCCAGAATGTGAAAAAAGAGTTTTATGTACCACTTGTAACTCTTGCGAACACAATCAGCAAACCCAATTTGCATGTCACATTTGTCCACTAATCGCATATTGAGGGTGTAATCCATCACAGCTGCAGGTTTTAGAATGGGTTCATCGGTCTCTCTACTCACCCTGCCAGTGTCATTTCGTTAGGGTGAATAGATGACAACAGTGTGACATCTCGTTTGTCATGCCACCGAAATGCCATGATGTCATTGGCAGCAAACGCCTGCACCTGACCTCTACGAGTGCCTGCATTGAATTTAGGCATATGCTTACGATTTCCACGCACTGTTCCTTACACATCTGTCAAGTTCACTCGCAAAAAATCACTGAGGGAGGGGCTTGTGTACCAGTTATCAGTATATAATATATGCCCCTTACCAAGATATGGTTCCATCATTGTTCTAACCACATCACCAGAGATACCCAATAACCTCCTGGTATCTTGCAATGTATAACTTCCAGTGTACACAATAATATCCAATACAATACCACTGTAGCAATCACAAAGCACAAATAACTTTATACCAAAGCGTTTCCTCTTGCTTGGTATATACTGCTTGAACGACAGTCTACCTTTGAACAGAATCAGTGAATCGTCAATAACAAGCTTCCTGAAGGGATAAAAATGCATATTGAATTTCTCTTTCAGATACAGAAACACATTTATAATCTTATATAACCTGTCGTTTCTGTCAGGCCTGGTTTTGTCTGAGAAATGGAGCATCCTTAGCAGTAGCACAAATCGATTCACTGATATTATATCACTGAAACCTGGTGTTGCAATCAGGCGGTCTGTCGACCAGTATGATTTGACACTGTGCTTATACATATGTGGCATATGCATTATTGTGGCAAAAAAAAAGATACATCTCAGCCACAGTTGTCTCTTTCCACCTGTTGAGGCGTGATGTTGGTGAAAGTATTGTTTGGCATGATGTACTCGAAGTATCTGTTGCTTTCCCTGACAATAAAATCCATCAGGGGTTCATCAAAGAATAATTCAAAGCATTCCAGTTCAGTGGCATTGTTCCCAAGTGGACAAGATGGGCGTATTCCACATTGACTTTCATCAAACTGATTTTTTTTTTTTTTTTTAACACATCGGCCGATTCCCACCAAGGCAGGGTGGCCGAAAAGAAAAACTTTCATCATCATTCACTCCATCACTGTCTTGCCAGAAGGGTGCTCTACACTACAGTTACAAAACTGCAACATTAACACCCCTCCTTCAGAGTGCCGGCACTGTACTTCCCATCTCAGAACTCAAGTCCGGCCTGCCGGTTTCCCTGAATCCCTTCATAAATGTTACTTTGCTCACACTCCAACAGCACGTCAAGTATTAAAACCATATGCCTCCATTCACTCCTATCAAATACGCTCACACATGCTTGCTGGAAGTCCAAGCCTCGCACAAAACTTCCTTTACCCCTCCCTCCAACCTTTCCTAGGCCGACCCCTACCCCGCCTTCCCTCCACTACAGATTTATACACTCTCGAAGTCACTCTGTCTCGTTCCATTCTCTCTACATGTCCAAACCACCTCAACAACCCTCCTCAGCTCTCTGGACAATCGTTTTGGTAATCGCACCTCCTCCTAATTTCCAAACTCCAATTCTCTGCATTATATTCACACACACATTGACGAGAAGAAGAAGAAAAACTTTATAAAATTGGGTTGTCTGAATGTGCGTGGATGTAGTGCGGATGATAAGAAAGAGATGATTGCCGATGTTATGAATGAAAGAAGTTGGATGTCCTGGCCCTAAGCGAAACAAAGCTGAAGGGGTAGGCGAGTTTCAGTGGGGAGAAATAAATGGGATTAAGTCAGGAGTATCTGAGAGTTAGAGCTAAGGAAGGGTAGCAATAATGTTGAAGGATCAGTTATGGAAGGAAAAGAGGGAATATAAATGTGTAAATTCAAGGATTATGTGGATTAAAATAAGGGTCGGATGCGAAAAGTGGGTCATAATAGCGTGTATGCACCTGGAGAAGAGAGGAGTGTAGAGGAGAGAGAGATTTTGGGAGATGTTAAGCGAATGTATAGGAACTTTGAACCAAATGAGAGTAATTGTGGTAGGGGACCTAAATGCTAAAGTGGGAGAAACATGCAGAGAGGGTGTAGTAGGTAAGTTTGGGGTGCCAGGTGTAAATGATAATGGGAGCCCTTTGATTGAACTTTGTATAGAAAGGGGTTTAGTTATAGGTAATACATATTTTAAGAAAAGAGGATAAATAAGTATACAAGATATGATGTAGGGCGTAATGACAGTAGTTTGTTGGACTATGTATTGGTAGATAAAAGACTGTTGAGTAGACTTCAGGATGTACATGTTTATAGAGGGGCTACAGATATATCAGATCACTTTTTAGTTATAGCTACAGTGGGAGTAAAAGGTAGATGGGATACAAGGAAAATAGAATCAGTAAGTAAAAGAGAGGTGAAGGTTTATAAACTAAAAGAGGAGGCAGTTAGGGTAAGATATAAACAACTATTGGAGGATAGATGGGCTAGTAGAGTGTAGGCAATGGGGTCGAAAATGTATGGGGTAGATTTAAAAATGTAGTGTTAGAGTGTTCAGCAGAAGTTTGTGGTTACAGGCGAGTGGGTGCGGGAGGGAAGAGGAGCGATTGGTGGAATGATGATGTAAAAGAGAGTAGTAAGGGAGAAAAAGTTAGCATATGAGAGGTTTTACAAAGTAGAAGTGATGCAAGGAGGGAAGAGTATATGGAGAGAAAAGAGAGGTTAAAAGAGTGGTGAAGCAATGTAAAAAGAGAGCAGATGAGAGAGTGGGTGAGATGTTATCAGCAAATTTTGTTGAAAATAAGAAAAAGTTTTGGAATGAGATTAATAAGTTGAGGAAGCCTAGAGAACAAATGGATTTGACAGTTAAAAATAGGAGAGGAGAGTTATTAAATGGAGAGTTAGAGGTATCGGGAAGATGGAGAGAATATTTTGAGGATTTGTTAAATGTTGATGAAGACAGGGAAGCTGTGATTTCGTGTGTAGGGCAAGGAGGAATAACATCTTGTAGGAGTGTGGAAGAGCCAGTTGTGGGTGTAGGGAAGTTCGTGAGGCAGTGGGTAGAATGAAGGGGTAAGGCAGCTGGGATTGATGGGATAAAGATAGAAATGTTAAAAGCAGGTGGGGATATAATTTTGGAGTGGTTGGTGCTATTATTTAATAAATGTATGGAAGAGGTAAGGTACCTAGGGATTGGCAGAGAGCGTGTATTGTTCCTTTGTATAAAGGCAAAGGGGACAAAAGAGAGTGCAAAAATTATAGGGGAATAAGTCTGTTGAGTGTACCTGGTAAAGTGTATGGTAGAGTTATTATTGAAAGAATTAAGAGTAAAACAGAAAGCAGGATAGCAGATGAACAAGGGGCTTTAGGAAAGGTAGGGGTGTGTAGACCAAGTGTTTACAGTGAAACATATAGGTGAACAGTATTTGGATAAGGGTAAAGATGTTTTTGTGGCATTTATGGATTTGGAAAAGGCGTATGATAGGGTAGATAGGGGGCAATGTGGCAGATGTTGCAGGTGTATGGAATAGGAGGAAGGTTACTGAAAGCAGTGAAGAGTTTTTATGAGGATAGTGAGGCTCAGGTTAGAGTGTGTAGGAGGGAAGGGGACTATTTCCCAGTAAAAGTGGGCCTTAGACAAGGATGTGTGATGTCACCGTGGTTGTTCAATATATTTATAGATGGGGTTGTAAGAGAAGTGAATGCGAGGGTCTTGGCAAGAGGTGTTGGGCTAAAAGATAAAGACAAATACAAAGTGGGAGTTGTCACAGTTGCTTTTTGCTGATGACACTGTGCTTTTGGGAGATTCTGAAGAGAAGCTGCAGAGGTTGGTGGATGAATTTGGTAGGGTGTGTAAAGAAGAAAATTGAAAGTGAATATAGGAAAGAGTAAGGTGATGAGGATAACAAAAAGAATAGGTGACGAAAGATTGGATATCAGATTGGAGGGAGAGAGTATGGAGGAGGTGAATGTATTCAGATATTTGGGAGTGGACATGTCGGCGGATGGGTCTATGAAGGATGAGGTGAATCATAGAATTGATGAGGGGAAAAGGGTGAGTGGAGCACTTCGGAGTCTGTGGAGACAAAGAACCTTGTCCATGGAAGTAAAGGGAATGTATGAGAGTATAGTTATACCAACGCTCTTATATGGGTGTGAAGCATGGGTGATGAATGTTGCAACGAGGAGAAGGCTGGAGGCAGTGGAGATGTCATGTCTGAGGTCAATGTGTGGTGTGAATATAATGCAGAGAATTCGGAGTTTGGAAATTAGGAGGAGGTGCGGGATTACCAAAACGATTGTCCAGAGAGCTGAGGAGGGGTTGTTGAGGTGGTTTGGACATGTAGAGAGAATGGAACGAGACAGAGTGACTTCGAGAGTGTATAAATCTGTAGTGGAGGAAGGCGGGGTAGGGGTCGGCCTAGGAAAGGTTGGAGGGAGGGGTAAAGGAAGTTTTGTGTGCGAGGGCTTGGATTTCCAGCAAGCATGTGTGAGCGTATTTGATAGGAGTGAATGGAGGCATATGGTTTTAATACTTGACGTGCTGTTGGAGTGTGAGCAAAAGTAACATTTATGAAGGGATTCAGGAAACCGGCAGGCCGGACTTGAGTTCTGGAGATGGGAAGTACAGTGCCGGCACTCTGAAGGAGGGGTGTAAATGTTGCAGTTTTATAACTGTAGTGTAAAGCACCCTTCTGGCAAGACAGTGATGGAGTGAATGATGATGAAAGTTTTTTTTTCGGGCCACCCTGCCTTGGTGGGAATCGGCCGATGTGTTAATAAAAAAAAAAACATTGACCTCAGACATGACATCTCCACTGCCTCCAGCCTTCTCCTCGTTGCAACATTCATCACCCATGCTTCACACCCATATAAGAGCGTTGGTATAACTATACTCTCATACATTCCCTCTTTACTTCCATGGACAAGGTTCTTTGTCTCCACAGACTCCGAAGTTCTCCACTCACCCTTTTCCCTCATCAATTCTATGATTCTCATCCTTCATAGACCCATCCGCCACATGTCCACTCCCAAATATCTGAATACATTCACCTCCTCCATACTCTCTCCCTCCAATCTGATATCTAATCTTTCGTCACCTATTCTTTTGTTATCCTCATCACCTTACTCTTTCCTATATTCACTTTCAATTTTCTTCTTTTACACACCCTACCAAATTCATCCACCAACCTCTGCAGCTTCTCTTCAGAATCTCCCAAAAGCACAGTGTCATCAGCAAAAAGCAACTGTGACAACTCCCACTTTGTATTTGCTTCTTTATCTTTTAGCCCAACACCTCTTGCCAAGACCTCGCATTCACTTCTCTTACAACCCCATCTATAAATATATTGAACAACCACGGTGACATCACACATCCTTGTCTAAGGCCCACTTTTACTGGGAAATAGTCCCCTTCCCTCCTACACACTCTAACCTGAGCCTCACTATCCTCATAAAAACTCTTCACTGCTTTCAGTAACCTTCCTCCTATTCCATACACCTGCAACATCTGCCACATTGCCCCCTATCTACCCTATCATACGCCTTTTCCAAATCCATAAATGCCACAAAAACATCTTTACCCTTATCAAATACTGTTCACCTATATGTTTCACTGTAAACACTTGGTCTACACACCCCTACCTTTCCTAAAGCCCCTTGTTCATCTGCTATCCTGCTTTCTGTTTTACTCTTAATTCTTTCAATAATAACTCTACCATACACTTTACCAGGTACACTCAACAGACTTATTCCCCTATAATTTTTGCACTCTCTTTTGTCCCCTTTGCCTTTATACAAAGGAACAATACACGCTCTCTGCCAATCCCTAGGTACCTTACCCTCTTCCATACATTTATTAAATAATAGCACCAACCACTCCAAAATTATATCCCCACCTGCTTTTAACATTTCTTCTTTATCCCATCAATCCCAGCTGCCTTACCCCCTTTCATTCTACCCACTGCCTCACGAACTTCCCCTACACCACAACTGGCTCTTCCACACTCCTACAAGATGTTATTCCTCCTTGCCCTACACACGAAATCACAGCTTCCCTGTCTTCATCAACATTTAACAAATCCTCAAAATATTCTCTCCATCTTCCCGATACCTCTAACTCTCCATTTAATAACTCCCCTCTCCTATTTTTAACTGTCAAATCCATTTGTTCTCTAGGCTTCCTCAACTTATTAATCTCATTCCAAAACTTTTCTTATTTTCAACAAAATTTGCTGATAACATCTCACCCACTCTCTCATCTGCTCTCTTTTTACATTGCTTCACCACTCTTTTAACTCTCTTTTTCTCTCCATATACTCTTCCCTCCTTGCATCACTTCTACTTTGTAAAAACCTCTCATATGCTAACTTTTTCTCCTTACTACTCTCTTTACATCATCATTCCACCAATCGCTCCTCTTCCTCCGCACCCACTCGCCTGTAACCACAAACTTCTGCTGAACACTCTAACACTACATTTTTAAATCTACCCCATACATTTTCGACCCCATTGCCTACACTCTCACTAGCCCATCTATCCTCCAATAGTTGTTTATATCTTACCCTAACTGCCTCCTCTTTTAGTTTATAAACCTTCACCTCTCTTTTACTTACTGATTCTATTTTCCTTGTATCCCATCTACCTTTTACTCCCACTGTAGCTATAACTAAAAAGTGATCTGATATATCTGTAGCCCCTCTATAAACATGTACATCCTGAAGTCTACTCAACAGTCTTTTATCTACCAATACATAGTCCAACAAACTACTGTCATTACGCCCTACATCATATCTTGTATACTTATTTATCCTCTTTTTCTTAAAATATGTATTACCTATAACTAAACCCCTTTCTATACAAAGTTCAATCAAGGGCTCCCATTATCATTTACACCTGGCACCCCAAACTTACCTACTACACCCTCTCTGCATGTTTCTCCCACTTTAGCATTTAGGTCCCCTACCACAATTACTCTCTCATTTGGTTCAAAAGTTCCTATACATTGCTAACATCTCCCAAAATCTCTCTCTCTCCTCTACACTCCTCTCTTCTCCAGGTGCATACACGCTTATTATGACCCACTTTTCGCATCCGACCCTTATTTTAATCCACATAATCCTTGAATTTACACATTTATATTCCCTCTTTTCCTTCCATAACTGATCCTTCAACATTATTGCTACCCTTCCTTAGCTCTAACTCTCTCAGATACTCCTGACTTAATCCCATTTATTTCTCCCCACTGAAACTCGCCTACCCCTTCAGCTTTGTTTCGCTTAGGGCCAGGACATCCAACTTCTTTTCATTCATAACATCGGCAATCATCTCTTTCTTATCATCCACTTTACATCCACGCACATTCAGACAACCCAATTTTATAAAGTTTTCTTCTTCTCGTTTTTAGTAGATTTGTACAGGAGAAGGGGTTACTAGCCCATTGCTCCCGGCATCTTAGTCGCCTCATACGACACGCATGGCTTACGGAGGAAAGATTCTTTTCCACTTCCCCATGGACAATAGAGAAAATAAAAGAACAAGAGCTATTAAGAAAAGAAGAAAAACCTAGATGTGTGTATGTATATATATGCATGTGTATGCCAGTGTAGTGTGACCTAAAGTGTAAGTAGAAGTAGCTAGATATACCTGTTATCCAGCGTGTTTATGAGACAGAAAAAGACACCAGCAATCCTACCATCATGTAAAACAGTTTCAGGTTTCTGTTTCACAGTCACCTGGCAGGACGGTAGTACCTCCCTGGGTGGTTGCTGTCTACCAACCTACTGATGGGGACTGGAAATAAAATTGTCAGCTTCTTGCCAATCCCAGGTGCGGTCTGCTGGTAGGTACTGGATATTTACAGGTGGTTGTGGTTGTGGGGGTTGTGGAAGTGGAGGTTGTGGTTGTGGGGGTTGGTGGGTGGGTGAGGGTTGGCTTTGTTGTAGCTGAGCTGACTCAGCGGCGTCGGTGCCAGCATGGTCCACTGCAGGTGCCTCGCGCCTGGCACCACCACCACTACCACTAACAGATGCTTGCGCATTTCTCATTCCAATTGCAACACTATCATTGTCATTTTCACTATCACTTCCTGTTGTACACCCACGGGATGTACTCCGAGATGTACTCCTTCCCCTTGGAACAGCATATGGCACGCTACCAGAGCGCATATACCGTCGTATATACTGACGCTTCACAGGAGAATATTCCACTTCACTCTCGCTACTGGAACTGTTTTGAAGAGCTTGGAGTTCATATTCACTATCACTATCATCACCATTGCTCACATCAGAGTCTGGGATATGAGTAAATAACAGTTTCCTCTTTCGTTCTGGTACAATTGAGCGTGAACAAGATGCCACAGCACCGGAGGTGGAAGGCTGAGGGTCGTCTGGGTTTTCCTCAATATTACCGGTATTATGGTCATTAGTTTCGGTCACAACCGCCTCAAAACCTTGAAACTCATCACCACTGACACTCTCATCGGTGTTAGAACTGTCACTGGGGAACAAAAGTGTCCCAATTCGCCGAGGAGTGAGGAGTTTCTTACCCCCAGGCATGGTGAAGAATGTGTACTAACATGGTGTTCCCACAATGCACCACTGGCTCCCCGATTTTTTTCCTACTGCGTACACTGACCACGCAGACCCATTCTCTCACCACTAGGCCTACCAGCCATTTCGCGCTTAATTTGAAGGCGCTAGAATTTATGCATACTAGTACGTCAATAACCCCAGCGCGTAAGCCGTACTAGTACGTAAATAACTTTGAAAGGGTTAAGAATTAGAATGAGGTGTATAACCCTGTTTTTTTTTTTAATTACTTTGGCTGCTGTAGGTAGCAGAGAAAAGTTCTTTAATACCAGTGAAGGGCTCAATCCAAGTAACTGGACTTATTCTTCCCTTCTTTGGATTTGATCTGATTGCCTCCCATTCCATAGTTATTGTATAACCCCTACCATATTAGTGCTTCCCCTTAAATAATAATAAATTCATTTGCAGAAGTGGCATGTACATACTGGTACGTACTGTATATGTATAAATATTGGTTTGTTAATTTTAGATAAACCAAATTATTTAGTATGTATCTCCTAATATTCAGAGTACTAATTATGTACATATATAGAACAATACACTAATGATTTCAGGTTCATGAACAACTTCTGAGTCACTCTAAACAAGAAATACTTGTGTACAAGCCAATTATCCGTCCTCTGCTACGACTTTTAGCATCTTGCGGTGGTTGTGTTCCAGTAGATGTTGAGAAACGTCTTGTTGTACTTCTCAATCAACTTTGTGTTTCACTTATGCATAATCACCAATTACTGGATTTTTTCTTTCAATTCTCCAATGATCAAGGTCCTACCAAGTAAGTCTATATTTTTTGGAATTTGGTATTCTTAGTAGGAGTAATCTAACAATGACCAGGGGCATTATGTAAAATTAACAACTTTTGAATGTTTGTTGGCTGAGGGCCATCCACATGGCATGAGGAACTTCGTGTATGAAGTTCAGTGGGACAGAGAACTGGCAGAGAGATCAGTAAATGAGATGATGGAATATGTGACAACAATCTTCAAGGCAGCAGAGAAGAGGTTTGTACCCAAGGGCAATAAACAAAATGAGAAGAACAGGACGAGACCTTTGTTCACGCACTGGCCATAATAAAAATAATAATAATAATATAGTAATTTTTATTATAATAATACTACTAATAATAGTGTGAATGTATTAATGCTTTTGGTTCAAACCTTTGAACTCTGACAAGAGAGATGTGAGTATATGCACCTGGCTGTGTTGCCAGGAATAATAATAATAATAATAATAATAATAATAATAATGGAGCTAGTAACCGCTTCTCTTGTATAAATTACTAAATGTAAAAAGGAGAACTTTATATGTAATTTTTTTCAGGTCACTCTACCTCTGTGAATGACAGCCAGTGTATTAAAAAATAATAATCTTTATTTCTACAAGTACATGATACACTTATTACAGACCTAGCTGACAGCTTTGGCATACTAACAAAAAAAGGCACAATACCATGACTGGAACAATACACAAATAACCTGCATATAGCAGAGAGGAGCTTACGGCGACATTTCGGTCCGACTTGGACCATTTACAAAGTCACACTGACTTTGTAAATGGTCCAAGTCGGACCGAAACGTCGTTGTAAGCTCCTCTCTGCTATATGTAGGTTATTTGTGTTTTGGCATACTACTGTACAGTATATAGAAAGCCCCTGGTTATACAGAGCATATCAGGCAACTTAGGTTAATCTTGTTATCCAGGATGTGGCCCACAACAGTCTTACCATCATATACATATTGTAGCTCCAATTTTTAATTGCATCTACAAACAAAATTCCTCTCTGTGAGTAAATTGTAACTCAAAATTATGGTAACTCAAGGGACCACTGTATATTATATGCCACAATATTTTCTTGGAGCAGGTTTGCAGTCTTATGCTCAGTGATTTGACTTTGTACAAAGCCTATGAATACATAAAGGAAAGAAAGAATTACCTTTAAAATTAAAACAAATTTACTATCCAGATATTTGCTCAGTACTGTATACTTATATCAATATTTCAGGTTTATGATCTTCTCTCTCTTGCTGCCATTTGTTCATCGTGAAGGTGGCATAGGACAGCAAGCCAGGGATGCATTACTTCTTTGTATGGCACTGTCTGCATCACATACCTCTGTTGGCCAGTACATTGCTCAACATTCAAACTTTTGTCCTGTAAGAATCAACACATTTTGTAAAATGTCTAAATACTGTACAAAAAAAGTTAATTAGTTCAGAACTGACCAAACAAAATGAAAAGCAGACATTTTAATTTGTGTTATTTAACTGAAACTGATTAAATTTCTGACTGATATCAGTTTGACTTATATGTCCACTTACTTCAGTTGAGAATGGATGTAGTGATAAATGTGTGCGTGCATACACACATACACTATATATAAGTATATACAGTGGACACTCGGTTAACGAAAGGTTCCGTTAACGTAAGCTTCGGAAAACGTAAGCTTTTTTCGTAATCGGTTAGCGAAAAATTCCTCGGTTACCGAAAGGTATTAGACGTGTCCGCCTGCTCCGCGCAAGCGCATGACGCCAGTGAAGCGTTGTTTACCATTGAGAGAACATTACCTAGTGCACTCTTTCAAAGATTCACAATATATTTGGTGTCTTTTTTGGTGGTTTAGTGATTGTCACTGTGAAATAAGTCACCATGGGTCCAAAGAAGCTTCCTAGTGGCACCCCAGTGGTAGCAGGCATGCAGGGAGTGTAGCATTCATGCAGGGAGTGTAGCAGGCATGCAGGGAGTGTAGCATTCATGCAGGGAGTGTAGCATTCATGCAGGGAGTGTAGCATTCATGCAGGGAGTGTAGGATTCATGCAGGGAGTGTAGCATTCATGCAGGGAGTGTAGGATTCATGCAGGGAGTGTAGGATTCATGCAGGGAGTGTAGGATTCATGCAGGGAGTGTAGGATTCATGCAGGGAGTGTAGGATTCATGCAGGGAGTGTAGGATTCATGCAGGGAGTGTAGGATTCATGCAGGGAGTGTAGCATTCATGCAGGAGTGTAGCATCATGCAGGGTGAGCATGCAGGGAGTGCAGCAGGCATGCAGGGAGTGCAGCAGGCATGCAGGGAGTGTAGCAGGCATGCAGGGAGTGTAGCAGGCATCAGGGAGTGTAGCAGGCATGCAGGGAGTGTAGCAGGCATGCAGGGAGTGTAGCAGGCATGCAGGGAGTGTAGCAGGCATGCAGGGAGTGTAGCAGGCATGCAGGGAGTGTAGCAGGCATGCAGGGAGTGTAGCAGGCATGCAGGGAGTGTAGCAGGCATGCAGGGAGTGTAGCAGGCATGCAGGGAGTGTAGCAGGCATGCAGGGAGTGTAGCAGGCATGCAGGGGTGTAGCAGGCATGCAGGGAGTGTAGCAGGCATGCAGGGAGTGTAGCAGGCATGCAGGGAGTGTAGCAGGCATGCAGGGAGTGTAGCAGGCATGCAGGGAGTGTAGCAGGCATGCAGGGAGTGTAGCAGGCATGCAGGGAGTGTAGCAGGCATGCAGGAGTGTAGCAGGCATGCAGGGAGTGTAGCAGGCATGCATTAAAAGAAAAAGAAGGGAAGTACGTAACCCCAGAGAGGGACTTGTTACCTGAAGTCCTTTTGGAGGGGGATTCCCCTTCCAACCATTAACACCCTGCCCCTGTCAGCAACTCTACCTTCCAGATGCCTGCAACTCTTCAATAAAGGTAAGTAAATGTTATTGTTTTTTTTTTTTTTTTTGTGATTATTTTTTTGTGGAACGAATTAATTGTATTTACATTATTTCTTATGGGAAATAAGGTTTCAGATAACGAAAGATTCAGATTAAGTAATTGCTCCTGGACCAGATTAATTTTGTTAACCGAGGGTCCACTGTACATTATATCTGTACGTATATGTATCTACAGTACTGTACAATATTATTGTGGTGTGAACATTATGCAGAGAATTCGAAGCATAGAAATTAAAAGACAATATGGGGTAGCCAAGGGTTTAATTTGGAGGGTTGTTGAGGTGGTTTGTTCACATATACAGGATGGAGAGGGTTGGGATGACAGTGTGTGTATAAATCTGAGGTAGGAGTAGTAGAGGTCATCCAAGGAACAGTTGGAAGTAGGGGGTAAAAGAGGCTTTAGAGTTTAAAGTCTGTGAGCATCCTGGAGGCTTGTGTGAGCATGTTAGACAAGAGTAAATGGAGACAAGTAATTTGTAATGGACGTGTTATTAGAGTGTGAGCAAAGTAACTTATGAAATGATTCAGGGAAAATGGTTAGCTGGACTCAAGTCTTGGAGGTGGAAAGGACAGTGCACAGTAAAAACTTGATTTAATGGACCTCAGTTTGAAGGATTTTGGAAATAGTGGACAAAATCCTTTCAGTAAATTCATTTTGGAAACAACAGACGAATAAATAAAGCATAAATGCATGCTTTTAAATTACAGAGTTTATTGTAATAAACCAAATATAAAAAGGTTGTATTTACACTGTGCTATTTTTCAGGTATTAGCAGCAGGTCTTAGTGGTTTGTATTCTATGCTGCCACGATCACTAACTGTGGAGTCAGATGGCTGGCATCGTTTAAGTATGGAAGACATAGCAGATATCCCTCAACTCCAGTTGTTCCTAAATTCCTTGGAATTCTGCAATGCAGTTGTACAGGTTAGATTAACTATAGATGCTCTACTCAATAATACTCACAATGTTACATTTACATATCTTCTTCTTTCAACACGTCGGCCGTTTCCCACCGAAGTGGGGTGGCCCAAAATGAAAAACGAAAGTTTCCCATTTTACATTTAGTAATATATACAGGAGAAGGGGTTACTAGCCCCTTGCTCCCAGCATGTTAGTCGCCTCTTACGACACGCATGGACATTTACATATATCAAGGATATATTAATAGTTATGGAATTGATGTTCAACGTCAGGTTTTACACACGATTTGTAATTTATACTCTAGGAATATTTGGTAATTTAAATGTGATTGTTGATACAGTAAACCCTCTTAATGCATTGGGTAAGTTCCTGATAATTGGTGTCTTATGTAAAGTAGCAGTATGTGAGATGAAGAACATGTCAGGCATGTCAGGATATATTTTTTCAGTCTCGGTGGTTGAGAAATGGAATAACCTTGACAAAGAAGAGGTGGAGGCAGACTCCATACATAGTTCTAAGAGCAGGTACAATAGCATACACAAGGCAAAGAGGGAGTGCTTCTGGTAAGTGGCAGGTTGAGAGGTTGGGCCAGGAACTAGGATTCCACCCCTGCTATCACATTGGTGAGAACAGTTTTACAGTAGGATAGGGCTTTGTGCTATATTACTTGAGCACATACTTGGGCCATTTTTTTCCTCATTTTTTTTTCTCATTCCACGCATTCAGTAACTTTTCTATCATATTTAGCTTTATTGATCTCTGACCTTTTCATCAGGTCACAATCTGCACTATTTATTGCACAAGCTCTTATTGACCTTTTTATTGTTGGATAGGGAATTCTCTCAAACTAAAAAAAAAGTGTGGGCAGTCTGCATCAGATGTACACTACCTAGTAGCATATCTAACATTTCCACTGTCTTTAAGCCATCAAAGCTTCATGCTTACTCTTCTTGGCACCTCCATTATCACTAATATTCCTCCTGAGGGCTTGGTTAATATCTAGAAACAAGAAGGGTTGATGAAAAAATCCAAAATATTTAGATAAACTCAGATTGAGCAAGACATTCCACTCTCCCAAAAAGTAGCTTTAGGACTCAAATTTTGTATGTACTGTAATTTGATGTTTGCAAGCTTACAAAACATACTAAGAAGGAGTTTTTTTTTTGCAATGCAATTTTTCAATCACGTATACACAAAATAATACCGTGCGGTGTTGCTTTATAAGAGGGTTTACTGTACTGCTAGGGTGGCCATGGTAGAAGTAGTAGTAGTAGTGTTGTGGTATGGTCGGAATAGCACAGTTGAATTCATTTAACCTGACAGTACCATAATCAGTTACCAATGCACCATATTCTTATATGATCTGCCATATTGAATTTTACTCAGTGAAATTCACCACTTCTACAACTTTCATGGCCATCTTAGAAATATTCAAGTTTGTTTTAAGTTTTTTTATGTTGAAGCTAACCCCAGGTAAAATACATACAGCCTCTACTCATTTAACAACAGGGTTCTGTTCCTAAGAGTAGGTCAGTAAGCAAATTGGTCATTAAGCTAGGAGCATACTGGTAGTGGGTTTGTGTCAACCATCTTTAGATATTTTTTTAATGTCACCTTTGCATACTTTATAAAATTTTTAGTATTTTTAAATGTTTATACAGTAGTGTACTGTATACTGTAATGAACAGAATAGAGGAAATAAGCTCTGATATTACTTAGGTTTACATACTTGTTGGAGAGCTGGTCGTAAGTCCGAGTGGTCAGTAAATGAGTACGTTGCTAAGTGAGGAGAGGCTGTATTCTCAGTTGATACCATATTTATCTGTTTTTCATCTTTTGATGAATCTTTAATGAAAGAAAACAAATGCATTATTTATTGAATCGTGTTGCTCATAACTTAAAAAATTTAACTAAGAGGAATCATTCAGGAGAATTATAAAATACTGTGTTACACTGGAGGTAATATTAAGCCAAGAGGAATCATTCAGGAACATTATAAAATACTATGTGTTACACTGGAGATTTTCATCATGAAAGCATTTTATTAGTTTAACTTGTTATTAATTTAAAGGTACTAAAATTACTTGGTATCTCAGGTTGCCCATCCCCTTGTAAGAAAGCAGTTGGTGGAGTTCTTGTATCAAGGATTCCTTGTTCCTGTCTTGGGTCCAGCACTGCACCAGGTCGGATTACAATTGTTTATATTATGTCTATTTTGTATTTAGCACATTTTAAATTGGGTATGCTAGTTTTGCTTTTATAAAGTATGTACAGTATAGTAAAGCCTCATTTTTCCAAAATAGTTTTTTTTAACACACCAGCTGTCTCCCACCAAGGTAGGGTGGCCTGAAAAAGAAGAAACACTTTCACCATCATTCACTCTATCACAGTTTTGCCAGAAGTTCATTAATACCACAGTTCAGATGCCTCTCCAAACTGCAAATATTCCCACCCCTTCTTCAGAGTGCAGGCACTGTATTTTCCACCTCCAGGACTCTAAGTCTGGCTAACCGTTTTTCCTGAATTCCTTCACAAAATGTTACCTTGCTCACACTCCAACAGGTCAAATCCCAAAAACCATTTACCTCCATTCATTCTTATCTAACATGTTAACACACCCCTGCTGGATGTCCAAGTCCCTTGCACACAAAACCACCTTTACTCCCTTCAACCTTTCTTAGGGTGACCCTTAACCTGACTTCCCTCCACTACAGATTTATACACCTTCCAAGAAGTAATCCTGTTTTGCTCCATCCTCTCTAAATGTTCAAACCACCTCATCAACCCCTCCTCAGCCCCCTGGATAATTCTTTTTGTAATTCCACACCTCCTAATCTCCAAGCTTCGAATTCTCTGCAAAATATTTGCACCATACATTGCCCTCATACAGGACATCACTTCCTCCAGCCTCCTCCTCACTTCAGCATTCACAGCCCCTACTTCAGACCCAAATAAGAGTGTTGGTACCCTTATACTCTCGTACATTCCCCTTTTTGCCTCCATGGATATCAGTAATATAGAAATAAAAATGCTTTAACCCATTCATGATTTTAAAAAAAACAATTGTATTTTTTCTTATGAAATGGTAGAGAATCTTTTTCTGAAGGTAATAAAACAAAAAGTACGAAATTTGGTTGAAAATTGACGAAATTATGCTCGCGAATTTTTATGTGTTAGCGATATTTGCGCATTGGCAATTTTGCCGACTTTGACTCCCATTTTAGGCCAATTACATTATTCCAGTCGACCAAATTCTTAGCTATTTCACTAGTATTACTTCTATTCTATAGATTGAGCACAAGAAATCGCCCAGTCAACTGTTTCAACTACAAAATAAAGTGATTTGAAATTGGTAATTTAGCCAATTTAACTCAAAGTTCAAAATATTCCAATTTCAAAATAGGGTGCAGAATAAACAATGCAGTCATTCCTGGCACTAAACTAACATTTCCTCTGTTCATTAGTTACGTTTTCAGTCTTTACAAATGAATTCCATTTTTATTTTTTATTCACATAATGAATTTTTATTCAAACCAAAAAATGGAAGATTTACTGTTATGCAATATTGTAATAATTGTACAAATAATATCACCATATTTGTGAACGTATATTAGACATACCAGCTGTCGCGTATTAGATGTGTGAGGTCATTTGTTTACTCTTGAACATCAGCAAAAATTTAACATTTCCGCTATTTTGAGCTCAGTTTCAAGCCATTTCCAGTACTAAAACCAATCAAAATCATCTCTATATCTGTAATATATCTTCCATTCTATCAAATGAGACCAAGAAATTGCAAATACAACTATAAAAAGTATACAAAAAACACTGCAAAGTCGCTGTTTTAATCGAAAATTACGGTTTTAGTTTTTTTTTTTCTCATTATGCACTGTGTGCTACAGGATTTGTTTTATGTGGTGCACACTTACCACTTAGATGTATTCTCTCATATCTTGTCCCAAATTAACAGCTCAAATCTTATCTGAGTGAGCTGAGCTCATGACGTAGAACTACGGTTTGGACCCTGAACTCAAAGCCGTAGAACTACGGCACGGACCCTGAAAGGTTAATCAGAGTGTACCTGTATCAAATTCCTTGGTACATAAATGTGGTATATACATCATAAGTTAGGTACAAAAAGCAGGGGGGTTATCAAGATCCGTCTAGTCAAGGGTGTGGTTGTGCCCATGATGCCACCAATTTGTTTACTCTCCTCATTCATTGGTGCTTAAACTTACTAGACTTGACTAGTGTTAATGCAGACACTGTTCATATAACTGTGAGAGAATTATCTGTACGAGTAGACCACTGATACTTGTGTTGAATTTAATTGAAATACATGTTTTTCACAACAAATCTTTAATTTAACACATGTATAAATAATTACAGATAATGGAATAGTATAATGACATTTATGAAACAAATTTTTATTTAGAAAATGTAGAGATAAATGTATGTTCATGCATCCCTCGTTGTACGTGACTTCTTTATATTCATTTTGCTTGTATGCTACAATTCTGTTTCTACCAGAAATTTAGGATTTGTAATGTAAATTTAATCTTATACAATCAATGCTGTTTTCCTTTAGATAACCATTCTTAGTTTACAGCCTCTTGTTTTTAGTTTATACAGGTGATCACATCAAATCTAAGGGGCATATTTGATGTCTGGCAAATATATTAAATGTACATGCATCCCCAAAGTCACTTTTACTTTAATGGCCCCTTTTCTCCCTCAAAAGTTATTTTATATCTAATCTGCCCTGTTTTTTGCTGTAGTAATTCCACTTTTAGTATTGGTTGAAATTCTGAAAACAGACACAAATTAAAAACGTGATGTTGAGAGTGAATACCATATTGGAAAAATTGGGATATGTTCAAAACGTCTCAAAATTAATTCACCCTGTTTCCCCCAACTCCCTCCTTACAAAATGATAATTTTAAGAACAGTGGTGTACAACTTACCTATGTTCTGGCACCCATGTTGCTAAGTTAAGCAGAACATTATGCCATGGAATACCAGCTTCCTGGTGATTACTTGGTTCTCAGCACATATGAGCACCTTATTACTATGCTCTCGGCAATTTTTTTTTTTTTTTTTTTTGGGGGGGGGGGAGGAGAAGGGCAAAGTCAGTCACCAACCTAGGTGGGATGTGGCCCTTAACCCAGATACACACATTATTACTTATTGCAAGAGTTTGCAGTATAAATTGGGTACAATGAGGTTTTATCATCAATATTGTCAGTGCAATTAGCTATGAATATTGTTTGTTGTAATTTTTTTTGTCTTTTGAACATAGAATAAAATTAAAAGATTACGTTTCATGTTTGTTAGTTCCTGTTAGCAATACAAAAGATAAAATAAATGCTTCTTATTCAAATTATTGTTTTTGTTCAACAATTGGCTTCGTCATGCTTAAGTTGCTGAAGAGTTTGTGTGGAGTATGTGTTATATACAAGGGATATTTTCTGGCTTTTTCTTCATGGTGTTGCTAGTATTAGTAGTACAGAATTTTTTTCCAACATTTCTTTCAGCCACTTTTGTGTTTGGGGTTTGTGTGGATCATGTGACTGGGCCTATCTCTTATTTGCTTTCTTGGACCTTTACATGACTTGGTACCAACTGTTGGCGCTCACAGGGTGATGCAGTCAATGGGGAAATTCAAGCACACAGCACTCCTGTTTTCCTGGTCAGTATAACCTGGCTGCTGGTTTGCACCTCTCTTCTTAGGTATAAAGATATGACTAAATTGGAGAGCCCTAAATATGTCATAGTAAAGATTCAACATTTAAACTGTATGTAAATAAAATATTATATAGGGTAGACAGTATAACCTACAGACAGCATTTCAGTATTTACCTGCAGTTTACATATGGATGGTTTTGTGGACTATTGCTTTTCTGTGGCCAGGTTCCAGACCAGGCCTAAGCCAAAGTCAGAGTTAAATTTTATCCTCCTCTCCATCAAAAAAAAAAAAAAAATACAGGGTGTTGATTCAACTCAGGGATTACATAATTTATACATTTTCATTGGAAAGTTCTTTGTTATGCAGAGCATTTTGGGCAGACTGAAACTAGTACTTAGGTACTAATTACAGTGGACCCCCGAGTAACGAACACCCCGGAAATCATACAATTATGTAAGTATAATATTGTAAGTGCTTGTGGAAGTGTATTTTTGGGGGTCTGAAATAGACTAACCTACGTGACATTATTCCTTAAGGGAGTAAATTCGTTTGGTAATGGCACTTGAGCAGGCTTCTGGAATGAAGTTTTTACGTTACTCGGTGGTCCACTGTATTTGTATAGGTATACAGAAAGGGATTATTATATGTAAATGTACTTTTTGTTTATGATCAGACATCAATCAGGCTGTTGTTGATTGCTTCATGTGCTTATGTAGCAAAGCATTATCTGTGAGTTAGTCTCTACCCTACACAGCATTTTATTTCCATGCTCATTTGCACATGGTGCTACTGAACAATTTAAACTGTCTTTAGAGTAGAAATAGTAGTTTGTTTAAATATTGCTTGAATTTTTGAACGTAAAGTAATTTTAAAATTAATGTTTTCTTAAGTTCTTGTAATTTTAATTTATTCATTGCTTAAATTGAAGCATGCTTTGTTTTCATAATTTTAGAATGTTCATTATACAATATTTATAAGAACAGAAGAATGTACGTTGATGAAAGAAACTAAATAAACTACAGTACATATATACTATATTAAAATAATATATTTACTTATGTATTTTTTCTACATCTCTGATTTAAATTTAGTGTATATTTTTTCTAACATAATTTCTTGGTTCTTATAAGATGATATTTTATAAATTTAACATGTGCTTATTTAAAGACAGTTCATTTTAGTGAATTTTTGTTTTATTTCTGTAGAACTACTATACATACAGGTAATCCTCGCATAATGACATGTGTTTCACAAAAATGTGGCATAAAGAATGAAAAATTATTCATTAAACAGATTAGAAAAAAAAATATGAGAGCGCACTCTAGCAATGATCAGCTTGTTGGAATGTTGACTTGAGTTAATGTGTGGAGTTGGGTGCTATTGGAAAGAAGAGGGAGAGGCAATATCATCAGAGCAGTTGGCTTTCAAAGGAAAGGAAATATGGAAGTGTGTGTGTGTATATGTTTTACTTGGCAGGCTTGCATTAGGTAAAGTGCTGCAACAATTTTTCACCTGCCATGTATTAAAAAAATCATGCATTTCACTGTTATTAAGTGAGGTTTACCAGTATTTCCACATTATTTTGTGTAAAGAATGACTGGCATTGATCATTCTTTAAAATTTTCAAATAATTTGAGTGTGATAAATGGTTTTGAAAACCGACAAATTGAAGAATTGAGACACTTATGCAACATATGGGAATCTTTATTGAAGATTCCCATATGTTTCATAAGTGTCTCAATTCTTCAATTTGAGTTTGGAATATGTTCACTGTGTATGAAGAGAATAAGAATATATTTTACACTAGCAGTCATTCTTTATTATCTTTATTTTTACATACTGTACTTCATCCTCATATGTATGTCTTTTTCTGTTATATCATTATAAAATTTAGTGAAAACAACAAAATTATTTACCACCCTCATAAAACTGCTAGCTGTTTTAAAAAATCATATTTGATTTATAAAAGTCAGTTTTTTTAGTTTGTATCAATAATTTTTGCATTAACCTCTTGATAAAATAGTAAGATGTGGGCTTAATAAGGGCCAAAATATTATCTTATGATTGCTTATAGTGTATTGTAGGGAAATACAGTATGTATAGGAAATCATTGAAGGTTTTAAATTAACGTGTGTATTAACACTGGCAGTCTCCCACCAAGGTAGGGTGACCCATAAAAGCAAACATTCACCATCATTCATTCAATAGCTGTGTTGCCAGAAGTGTGCACAAATCAGTGTAAATGACCCTCCAAAATACAAGATCCTCATCCCTCCTTCAGAGTGCAGGCACTGTGCTTTCTGCCTCCAGGACTCGAGTCTGGCTAATCAATTTCCCTTCATAAATATTACCTTGTTAGCACTCAAACAGTACTTGAAGCCGTAAAAACCACTTGTTCCCACTCTCGTAGATCTAACACTCGCACAAGAGCCTGCTGGATGTTAAGTCTCTAGTACTCAAAACCTCCTTTACCCCTCCTAAATCTTTCTGGGATGACCCCTACTCTTCCTCCATGTTTTTTTAATGTTTCATCTTTTGTTTATTAATGATAACGTGCAAATTGAAATGTCTTCATTATAAATATTAATTTTACATTATTAACAGGCACCTTTATTCTGAACTATGCTATAAATACTGTTTAAAAAAAATAGATATGTCACCATGGTTGTTTAATATATTTATAGATGGGGTTGTAAAAGAAGTAAATGCTAGGGTGTTGGGGAGAGGGTGGGATTAAATTATGGAGAATTAAATGCAAAATGGGAGTTGACACAGTTACTTTTGCTGATGATACTGTGCTTATGGGAGATTCTAAAGAAAAGTTGCAAAGGTTAGTGGACGAGTTTGGGAGAGTGTGTAAAGGTAGAAAGTTAAAAGTGAACATAGATAAGAGTAAGGTGATGAGGGTATCAAAGCGATTTAAATAAAGAAAAATTGGATATCACATTGGAGAGAGGGATTATGGAAGAAGTAAATGTTTTCAGATATTTGGGAGTTGATGTGTCAGCAGATGGGTTTATGAAGGATGAGGTTAACCATAGAATTGATGAAGGAAAAAAGGTGAGTGGTGCATTGAGGTATCTGTGGAGACAAAAAACGTTATCCATGGAGGCAAAGAAGGGAATGTACGAAAGTATTGTGGTACCAACACTCTTATATGGGTGTGAAGCATGGGTTGCAAATGCTGCAGCGGGAGGAGGCTGGAGGCAGTGGAGATGTCCTGTCTAAGGGCAATGTGTGGTGTAAATATTATGCAGAAAATTCGGGAAAGTGGAAATTAGGAGAAGGTGTGGAGTTACTAAAAGTATTTGTCAGAGGGCTGAAGAGGGGTTGTTGAGGTGGTTTGGTCATTTAGAGAGAATGGATCAAAGTAGAATGACTTGGAGAGCGTATAAATCTGTAGGGGGAAAGGGAAAGGGGGGGTAGGGTCGTCCTAGAAAGGTTGGAGGAAGGGTAAAGGAGGTTTGTGGGCGAAGGCTTGGACTTCCAGCAAGCATGTGTGAGCGTGTTAGATAGGAGTGAATGGAGACGAATGGTTTTTGGGACATGACGATCTGTTGGAGTGTGAGCAGGGTAACATTGTGTGAAGGGATTCAGGGAAACCAGTTAATTGAAAAAAAAAAAAAAAATTTATATAATTTATTTGTATTTACTGTTTTAAGAGTTTTGCAGTTCATTATTTATACAGTCTATATAGTATTAATTACATTGTTTAAAAATTTAAATATTTGATATTTATGATTAATTATTGAGTGAATAAATTGTTCATGATTTATAAAATAGTTACTATTGACTTTTAATATAACATTATGAAGGCAAGAAAATTTTGATGCCATCAGTCAGTTGTCGGGGAGGTGGTTGCAGCCACAGCTTATGTGGAGCTGTGCTTACGAACAGTGACAGAGCCTGAATTACGTAGAGTGTTCCTGGCGTTCCTTCTCACTTCTGCCAACAGTCCTGCTGTGGAGCCTCCCATTATTACTATTCTTATCTCAAGACTTCATTCACCTAACACAGTAAGTCCAGCAGATACCTTGCAGCATCTGCTATTTGTTTTATATGGAACCTGCTATGCTTTTATTATATTAGGCAGTGCACCAATTTATCTTATTTGCTAGAATTACTACTTTGATAGAAAAGTATTTAGCTTGTCTGCTATTTATAACTTTTGTAATCCATTGACATCATGTGGTAATTGATCTGTTACACCTGCATTTAGAGCACTTTTTTTCTTTTCTCTCTATCATTAATTGCAATCCACATTTTTTTGCTTTTATTTAATTTTCTTTCTCTTTCTATATTCTTATAAATTAGGCCTCATATTGTATATCTTGTCAAAATGTTAGGTGGTAATAGCTAGAAATCAGTTTGCCTCGGGAAAATTTTTTGCTCATTTGTTTTTTTAGACTATTTTTCTTTCAGTAATTTCGGTTTAGTTTCTTAATTTACCAAGCTGAAGGATATAATTAACTAAGAAACTGCTGATTTGAAAGAGAAACATCATTCAATCATCAGAGACTTCTTTTTTTTTTTTTTTTTTTGTAAGTTTGTAACGGTTATTTTTTTCTTTACAGCAACTTTGCCTAGTTACATTAAGTCTGTTTTGGACCTTGGTTGAGCTAAATTGTGAAGACTTGATGGTGGCGTTGGTTTTTCAATACCTCACGCCTTGTACTCATGTGATGCTCTCTCAACGCTCACGCCTCACTCACCCACCAGACCCTACAACCAAGTCCACTCATAGACTTGTGCATCTTATTCCTGATGTGTGTCAGGTTAATAACTTATCTGTTTTTGTTTTTTATACAGTAAATAGTTTTAAAAGTAGTGATAGTTTTTCCACTTCATTCTATAAACTGGCAGTTTCTGCATTAATTTAATTTATAACATTGTGCAGTAATTGGTTAAAGAAAATTTACTTTCACATGAAAGATAATTTATTGCTTAACCCTTTCAGGGTCCAAGGACCCTCTCCGAAACTCATTCTCAGGGTCCAAGAATTTAAAAAAAAAAAAAAAAATTCTTATGAAATGATAGAGAATCTTTTTCCGATCAAAACGCCACAAAAATTATGAAATTTGATTGAAAACTAAGGGAATTATGCTTTCGCGAAGTTAGCGGTATCCATGACATTTACGCATCGGCGATTTCGGCCACTTTGAGCCCTATTTTCGGCAAATTCCAATGTTTCAGTCTACTAAAATTATAGCTATTTCGCTAGAACTCCATTTCTTCTATCGATTGAGTACAAGAAACCGCCTATTTACCAATTTCAACTACCCAAAATAGTGGTCAGAAAATGGCAATTTGGCGCCAATTTCACACAAATTTCAAACGATGCCAATTTCAAAATAGGGTCCAGAATAAACAAGGCAGACATTCCTGGCACTAAAATAACATCTTCTCTGTTCATTAGTCAGGTCTCCAGGCCCCTCTTACATTACTTTTGCTTTCCATTTTGAATTTTTATTCTCACAAAAAATAGAAGATTTACTGTTATGTATACAACTGCATCATTGTAAAAATAGTATAAATAATATCATCGCACTTGTGCAAGAATATTAGACTCGCCAGTTGATGTGTATTGGACGCATGGTGTGATTTGTTTACTCTTGAACATTGGACAAAATCGAACATTTTCGCTACTTTGCGCTCAGTTTCAAGGTACTTGTCATCGTGAAACCAGTCAAAATTATCTCTATTTCTGTAATATATCATCCATTCTATCAAATGAGACTAAGAAAACGAGAATACAAGCATAAATACCATATGAAAATAGACTGCAAAGTCGCTGTTTTAAACCAAAAACATGGTCAGATTTTTTTTCCTCATTATGCACAGTGTGGTGCAGGATTTTTTTTTATACTGCGCACACTGACCGCACAAACCCATTCTCTCACATCTAGGCCTACCAGCCTGTTTCTGCTTGATTTGAGGGTGCTAGAATTTAGGCGTACTAGTACGAACAAAACCCTGGCGCGTAAGCCGTACTAGTATGGCCGAAACCCTGAAAGGGTTAAAGCATAATATTTACAAATTAAAAATTATATTGTGTTATAATAGAATGCAGGGAGTTATCTAAAATGAGAAAGAAGGAAATTTTAAAGTTAGGTTGTTTGAATGTTTGGGTGCTGTACAGATAAGAATAAGTCACCATACCATGTTTTAAACAGTTTACAAAAAAAAAAAGAAAAACTTCAAGCATATATACAGGTCACTTACAAGATTTCTGAGTTATATACATCTACACTTACAAATAGCACACCTAGGAATCAGTTAAATTTTAATAAGTGGACACTTAGGAATCTGGTAAATTTTAATAATTGGACACTAAGGAATAAGTTAAATTTTAATAATTTCCAAACAACAGCATGAACAGTTGTGAAGCATAACAATTCTTTCTACTGTTGTTTTCTATACAAACAACTTGTTTGTACATTCAAAGCCAGGAATGTAAATTCTTTAAAAGTGAAAAAACAGGAATTCGACCTGTTTGTAAGCTGGGAACTCCTGTAAATAAAAAGCTAGAAACAAAGAACTAAGAGAATACAAATAAAAAGAACTAAAAAAGACTGTGAATTGTAAAAACTGTATTTACAAAAAATTATACAAGTAGGGGTGGAGTATATGTACTATGATACCAAGTGGTACAGCAGTGTGAGTGATAAATAGCACCCACATTTTAAAGCGGAGCATTCCCTTAATTTCACTGTAGCAGTGCTTTATTGGTTCGTTTTGGTAACCATAGATAGCAGGTGATTAACCATTTTCTCATTGCATGGATGACTCAGAGACTGGATGACACCTTAATGGAATGTATTTTACGGTACTGATATTAATCTGTTATGAATTTAACATACAATATTTTGTCACAGGTGGAGAACTCCCAAAAGCAGTTGGAAGCGTTAGAACCATCACACACACAACAGTTGTCTACATCCCAGCCATCTCCAACTGTATTAATTGTGCCACGCCACCAGCGATCTCTATCCAATGTATCTACTTGCTCGTCAGAGAGTGATTCAATATTTCTTGACCAGCCAACAACATACTCGCATTACCTTAAAGAAGCTCAGATGAGAATAGCAGGTAGTACTGCTGCTTGTGCTCATTGGACATGGAAATATGATGGCCTCAACCCACCACCTACTCAAGCTATGGAGATGTTGGATGCTGCTCGTCTCAACCCTCCCATGTTATATCCTAAGCCTCGTGCTCACTCTAATTCCACCAATATAGAGTCATCAGAGTTAGCACTGGCTGAGGCCAAAACTCGTAGTACCAGTTTACCATCAGATGTCAGAACTAGTAAAAGTGAAGTAAAACCAGTGCTCAATGGTATTTGTGATATTGAACATAATGTGAAAAGATCAGCTCATCCTGGAGCTTTTGGAGGGAGAGGAGGAGAGAGGATAGTAGGCCAAGGTGGAGAAGAAGAGAATCTTGACTCGCTTGGAGAGAGCAGTGGCTATGAAAGTTTTAATATCAGAGCATCAAGGGATTCATCTCCAGTCAATAGTTCAGATGGGTCACCTAGAGGTCAAGTAGTTCACCAAGGTCCATCTAGTATGCTTGGGTCAGCTCAGAACTTCTCTGGCATCAGTGTGTCTGTAGAGAAGCAGGATTTACGTATGACAAATGAAGACCAGGAATTTATTGATTCTCTACAAAGATCGTCAACTCCAACAGAGCTCTCTGGGCTTGAGGAAACACTTTGTGAAATTGATCAAGCTTTTACTGCCTTTAAAATATATGACGTTAGCTCATCTAAGTCTTATAATAAGGTAAGATTTTTTATTCTTTCACTTCAGATTGTTTTATTTGTTAAAGATTTTAATACAATATGGATCACTAACTGCAAACATCAGTATATATTTTGCTATTAATTTCTCATTTTGTAGTTAAAATGATCTTTAAAAATGATTTTACAAAAAAAAAAAAAAAAAAGCCTGCAGTATTATCATTGTTATTTTTAACTCTTTTTATGCAGCAATTATATACATACTTTACTGAAAGTATTAAAATAAGGTAAAGCATTCAATTAAGAATAAACAAGGAGGAGGAGTGGAGTTACTAAAAGTATTAGTCAGAGGGCTGAAGAGAGATTGTTGAGATGGTTTTGTCATTTAGAGAGAATGGATCAAAGTAGAATGACTTGGAGAGCGTATAAATCTGTAGGGAAAGGAAGGCGGGGTAAGGGTCATCCTCGAAAAGGTTGGAGGGAAGGGGTAAAGGAGGTTTTGTGGGCAAGGGGCTTGGACTTCCAGCAAGCGTGCGTGAGCGTGTTAGATAGGAGTGAATGGAGATGAATGGTTTTTGGGACCTGACGAACTGTTGGAGTGTGAACAGGGTAATATTTTGTGAAGGGATTCAGGGAAACCGGTTAACCGGACTTGAGTCCTGGAAATGGGAAGTACAATGCCTGCACTTTAAAGGAGGGGTTTGGGATATTGGCAGTTTGGAGGGACTTCTAAACTGTCATATCTGAGCGCCTCTGCAAAGACAGTGATTATGTATGAGTGAGGTGAAAGTGTTGAATAATAATGAAAGTACAGTGGACCCTCGGTTTTCATTGATAATTCTTTCCAGAATGCTGTTCGAGTGCTGTTACTGAACGAATTTGTTCCCATAAGGACAAATGTAAATTAGATTAGTCGTTTCAGAGCCCCAAAAATACACTTACATAATTGTTCGAGTTGGGAGCTGTACAAAAACCGAGGGTCAACTGTACAGTGAGCCCCCGGTTCTCGTGATTAATCCATTCCAGAGGGCTTAATGAACACCGAATATAACGAACTCCGAATCTATTTTCCCCCATAAGAAATAATGGAAATAAAATTAATCCGTTCCAGACACCCAAAAGTATTAAAATAAAATATTTTTTTACAACATATAGACATTAAATTACACACAAATCAATGAGAATTAAAGAAATAATAGTACAATAACATGTCACTTACATTTGTTGATGTGTGGAAGACGGGAGGAGGGGAGAGGATGGAGTAGTATGCTAGTGTTTGGAAGGGGAATCCCCTTCCATTAACACTGCAAGTGGCAAGTTCTTTTCTGGGGTTACTGGCCTTTTTCTTTTAATGCCACTAGGACCAGGTTGAGAGTCACTGGAACTTTCTCTCACAAAAAATCTGTCCAGGGAGCTCTGTGTCTGGCATTTCTTTAAAACATCCCTGAAATGGGACACCACATTGTCATTGTACATGTGGCCAACACGGCCTGCAACAGCTTGGTTAGGGTGATAATCATCCATAAAGCCTTGCACATCAGCCCATTTGGCACAGATCTCCATAATCCTTGAAGAAGGCACCTTCCTCCATCTCTGTTCCTCCTCCTCCTCTGGACCATTTTCCTGAACTGTGGTCTGTTGTTGCTGTTGCTGTTGAAGCTCTTTCAGATCTTCAGTGGTTATCTCTTCATTGTCCTCCTCCACCAACTGTTCCACATCCTCGGTACAAACATCCAACAACATGGACTTGCCCAGTTCTACAATTTCTTGCACAACAGGCTCAGGCTCAGGGTTCTGAGGCTCAGCCCCAAAACCTTCAAAATCCCTCTAGGACACAGTCTGGCCACAATTTTCTCCAGGCAGAATTCAAAGTCCTGGTAGTCACTCCCTCCCAAGCCTTACCTATAAGGTTTACACAATGCAGGATATGGAAATGATCTTTCCAAAAGTCTTTTAGGGTCATATTCATGTCTATGGTCACATCAAAGCACTTTTGAAACATTGCTTTGGTGTAGAGTTTTTTAAAGTTGCAAATGACCTGCTGGTCCATGGGCTGGAGGAGAGGAGTGGTATTAGGGGGCAAGAACTTCACTTTGATGAACTTAAAGTCCTGCACAATTTGCTCTGCCAAGTCTCAAGGATGACAAGGAGCATTGTCCATTATCAGAAGGCACTTAAGTGGCAAATTATTTTCCTCGAGATATTTCTTCACACTGGGGCCAAACACTTCATAAAACCAGTCCAAGAAAATTTCCCTAGTGACCCATGCCTTATTGTTAGACTTCCACATCACACACAAATTAGACTTGGCGACACTGCATCTCTTAAACGCTCTGGGATTTTCAGAATGATACACCACTAAAGGCTTCACTTTAAAATCCCCGCTAGCATTAGCACACATCATCAGAGTTAGCCTGTCTTTCATAGGCTTGTGTCCTGGGAGTGCCTTTTCCTCCTGTGTAATGAAGGTCCTGTTTGGCATTTTCTTCCAAAACAGGCCTGTTTCGTCACAATTGAACACTTGTTGGGGTTGGAATTGTTCAGCCTCTATGTACCCCTTGAATTCATTCACGTAATTTTCAGCCGCACTTTTGTCAGAACTGGCTGCCTCACCATGCCTCACAACACTATGCCACTACGCTTCTTAAATCTGTCAAACCAGCCTTTGCTGGCTTTAAATTCATTCACTTCAGCACTCGTTGCAGGCATTTTCTTAACGAGATCATCATGCAACTGCCTTGCTTTTTCAGATATTATTGCCTGCGAAACACTATCTCCTGTTAATTGTTTCTCGTTGATCCACACCAACAACAAAGTTTCCACTTCTTCCAGCACTTGAGATCTCTGTTTTGTGACCATACTTGCACCTTTCGCAACAACAGCGTCCTTGATTTCCTTTCTCTTGGCCACAATGGAAGAGATGGTTGAATGGGCTTTACCATAGAGCCTGGCCAGCTCCACTTTCATATTTTGCAATGATCTCCTTCTTCAATTCTACCGTATTTCTGACATTCTTTACCACAGGCTTGGCACTAGGAGCTTTCTTGGGGCCAATGGTGGCTTATTTAGCAGTTGCAAGCACTAAAAACACTGGAATAATGACAAAATGTATGGTATGAATGCGTGGGTGGCGGTCACTCGCTGGTAAACAATAGCAGACTGACACTGAATGGAGTGCCCAGGCCCGCTCAGCCACGCGTACGCTTCCAGGACGAATCATTAACTCCGAGCGGATTCGTTAACACCGAGCCAAAATTTTTGTGAAAAAACTTAACGAACACCGATATTAACGAACTCCGATGCTAACGAACACCGGGGGTTGACTGTATTTTCTTTTTGGGTCACCCTGCCTCGGTGGGAGACGGCCGACTTGTTGAAAAAAAAAAATTACTAATATCTCTACAGTAAGCATTATGAGAAATTGTGCACAACATTAAAAATATTCCTGTACTTGAACATTCTTACTTGGTTATTGGACATGTACATGTTTTTCTTAACTTGATTTTAGACATTCATCTGTTAAATTAATGTTTGCCACCTTGGCCTTCTTATTCTATGATTATGCCTACATTTCATCAGTGCTTACTAACACTAGTGTGTTATTTCAACTCCCAAATGATATGGTTGTATCTAAATTGGATGAACACTATTTTAATGTTACAGTATGTATGTATACCTCAGGCATTTTGATAATTTGATTTGTTATCACTCATTGGCCGAGTCATTTCCTTCAGCATCTGGTTTCAGGACTTCATCATTAGTATCTGCATCACTTAGTTTTTTGTGTACAAGAGCATTTGTATTGGATATTTTATACCAAGTGTTTTTCAGGATTTTAGTAATCATATCCATAACACAAAGTCTTAATTTCTTCTTGATCTATGAGCTGAATAAAGAACTTTCTGAACTACATGTTATATTATTATTATTATTATTATTATATTCAAAAGAAGCGCTATCTACATGTTATAAAACCTGTAAAAACATTGTGTAACTAGTTGTTCGGCAGGTGGATAAGCAGAGGGGCATTTAGCAAGGAGTATCAAAATATCTAGGGTTTGACAGTGACCTGCTGAGCATGAGATAGTAGACCTACTGCAGAGCTTATCTGTTACATTCTTATTGGGATCTACATGCTTTTTGCATTGATCCCTGGCCTCTTCCTAGTTTATGGCTTAGCACTCTTGATGATGACTTAAGATATTACAGGTGTGTGCTCCAGCTGTATTAGCACAGATCAAAACAGCTAATCTTTCTTCATATTCTTTAAGCCAAGTCACAGTTTTCTCATTGCAATAAATAAGAGAACAACTTTTACCTAATGAGCTGTTTTTTCAGGTGTTTTTTTTTTTTTTTTTTTTTTTCTTCAACAAGTCGGCCGTCTCCCACCGAGGCAGGGTGACCCAAAAAGAAAGAAAATCCCCAAAAAGAAAAAACTTTCATCATCATTCAACACTTTCACCACACTCATACATAATCACTGTCTTTGCAGAGGAGCTCAGATACGACAGCTGAGAAAAGTCCCTCCCAGCTGTCACTATCTCAGACCCCTCCTTTAAAGTGCAGGCATTGTACTTCCTATTTCCAGGACTCATAAGAACATAAGAACATAAGAAAGAAGGAACACTGCAGCAGGCCTACTGGCCCATGCGAGGCAGGTCCAAATCTCCAACGGCTTAAGCCAATGCCCCGACCCAGCCAGGTCAGGTTACATTCACTTAAGGAAGGAGCACTGCATCTGACCTAGTAGCACAACCTAGTCAGGACCAATTCACACCCAACCGCACCCACTCATATAATTGTCCAGCCGACCACCTGGTCAGGTCACTTCCACTTAAGGAATTAGTACAGGTCAGGTTACATTCACTTAAGGAAGGAGCACTGCATCTGACCTAGTACAAGTCACACCCATCCACACCCACTCATGTATTTATCTAACCTATTTTAAAACTACACAACGTCTTAGCATCTATGACGGTACTCGGAGTTTGTTCCACTCATCCACAACTCTATTACCAAACCAGTGCTTTCCTATATCCTTCCTGAATCTGAACTTTTCCAACTTGAAACCATTGCTGCGAGTCCTGTCTTGGTTGGATATTTTCAGCACGCTATTTACATCCCCTTTGTTTATTCCTGTTTTCCATTTGTACACCTCAATCATATCCCCCTAATTCTACGCCTTTCTAGAGAGTGCAGATTCAGGGCCCTCAGTCTATCCTCATAGGGAAGATTTCTGATACATGGGATCAACTTTGTCATCCTCCTCTGTACGTTTTCCAGTGCATTTATATCCATTCTGTAATACGGTGACCAGAACTGTGCAGCATAATCTAAATGAGGCCTAACCAAAGATATATAGAGTTGAAGAACAACCTGAGGACTTCTGTTATTTATACTTCTTGATATGAAGCCAAGGATTCTGTTAGCCTCTCCTCGCTGCAGCATTTGCAACCCATGCTTCACACCCATATAAGAGTGTTGGTACCACTATACTTTCGTACATTCCCTTCTTTGCCTCCATGGATAACGTTTTTGTCTCCACAGATACCTCAATGCACCACTCACCTTTTTCCTTCATCAATTCTATGGTTAACCTCATCCTTCATAAACCCATCCGCTGACACATCAACTCCCAAATATCTGAAAACATTTACTTCTTCCATAATCCTCTCTCCAATGTGATATCCAATTTTTCTTTATTTAAATCGTTTGATACCCTCATCACCTTACTCTTATCTATGTTCACTTTTAACTTTCTACCTTTACACACCTCCCAAACTCGTCCACTAACCTTTGCAACTTTTCTTTAGAATCTCCCATAAGCACAGTATCATCAGCAAAAAGTAACTGTGTCAACTCCCATTTTGCATTTAATTCTCCATAATTTAATCCCACCCCTCTCCCCAACACCCTAGCATTTACTTCTTTTACAACCCCATCTATAAATATATTAAACAACCATGGTGACATTACACAACCCTGTCTAAGACCTACTTTTACCGGGAAGTAATCTCCTCTCTCCTACACACCCTAACCTGAGCCTCACTATCCTCATAAAAACTCTTTACAGCCTTCAGTAACTTACTACCTATTCCATACACTTGCAACATTTGCCACATTGCTCCCTATCCACTCTATCATATGCTTTTTCTAAATCCATAAATGCAATAAAAACTTCTCTACCTTTATCTAAATACTGTTCACATATATGCTTCACTGTAAACACTTGATCTACACATCCCTACCCACTCTAAAGCCTCCTTGCTCATCTGCAATCCTACTCTCTGTCTTACCTCTAATTCTTTCAATAATAACCCTGCCATACACTTTACCTGGTATACTCAGTAAACTTATTCCCCTATAATTTTACACTCTCTTTTATCCCCTTCCCTTTATATAAAGGAACTATACATGCTCGCTGCCAATCCCTAGGTACCTTTCCCTCTTTCATACATTTATTAAACAAAAATACCAACCACTCCAGCACTATATCCCCCTGCTTTTAACATTTCTGTCATGATTCCGTCAATTCCAGCTGCTTTACCCCCTTTCATTCTACGTAATGCCTCACGCACCTCCCCACACTCACATCCTGCTCTTCTTCACTCCTAAACGATGTTGTACCTCCCTGGCCAGTACATGAAATTATCGCCTCCCTCTTTTCATCGACATTTAAAAGTTCCTCAAAATATTCCGCCATCTACCCAATACCTCCAGCTCCCCATCTACTAACTCCCTACTCTGTTTTTAACTGACAAATCCATTCGTCCTAGGCTTTCTTACCTTGTTTATCTCACTCCAAATTTTTTTCTTGTTTTCAGCAAAATTTCTTGAGAGAGCCTCTCCTTCTTTCATCCGCTCTTCTTTTGCACTCTCTCACCATTCTTCCTTTTTTACTCTCCATATACTCTGCTCTTCTACTAACACTTCTGTTTTGAAAAAACTCTCATAAGCTACCTTTTTCTCTTTTATCACACCCTTACTTCTTCATTCCACCACTCACTCCTCTTTCCTCCTGCACCCACCCTCCTATAACCACAAACTTCTGCCCCACATTCTAATACTGCATTTTTAAACTATCCCAACTCTCTTCAACCCCCACTACTCCTACTTGCACTAGCCCACCTTTCTGCCAATAGTTGCTTATATCTCACCCTAACTTCCTCCTCCCTTAGTTTATACACTTTTACCTCTCTCTTACTTGCTGTTGCCATTTTCTTTTGTCCCATCTACCTTTTACTCTAACTGTAGCTACAACCAAATAATGATCTGATATATCCGTTGCCCTCTATAAACATGTACATCCTGAAGCCTACTCATCAACCTTTATCCACCAATACATAATCCAACAAACTACTTTCCTTACGTGCTATATCATACCTTGTATATTTATTTATCCTCTTTTTCATAAAATATGTATTACTTATTACCAAACCTCTTTCTACACATAGCTCAATTAATGGCTCCCCATTTACATTTACCCCTGGCACCCCAAATTTACCTACTACTCCATCCACACCATTTTTACCCACTTTAGCATTAAGATCCCCAACCACAATTACTCTCTCACTTGGTTCAAAACTCCCACACACTCACTCAACATTTCCCAAAATCTCTCTCTCCTCTCACTTCTCTCTTCTCCAGGTGCATAAACACTTACTATAACCCACTTTTCACATCCAACCTTTATTTTACTCCACATAATCCTTGAATTTATACATTTATATTCCTTCTTTACCTGCCATAACTGATTATTCAACATTATTGCCACTCCTTCTTTAGCTCTAACTCTATTTGAAACCCTGATCTAATCCCATTTATTTCTTCCACTGAAACTCTCCTACCCCTTCAGCTTTGTCTCACTTAAAGCCAGGACATCCAGCTTCTTTTCATTCATAACATCTACAATCATCTCTTTTCTTATCATTCCACAACATCCACGCCATTCAAACATCCCACTTTGACGATTTTCTTCTTCTTTTTTAGTAAGCTATACAGGAAAAGGGTTACTAGCCCATTGTTCCCGGCATTTTAGTTGACTTTTACAACACGATGGCTTACGGAGGAAAGATTCTTATTCCACTTCCCCATGGATATGAAAGGGAAAAGCAATAAGAACAAGAACTATTAAGATAAAATCAAAGAAAACTCAGATGAGTGTGTATACAATAAACGTGTACATGTTTTGTAGTGTGACCTAAGTGTAAGTAGAAGTAGCAAGACGTACCTGAAATCTTGCATGTTTATGAGACAGAAAAATGACACCAGCAATCCTACCATCATGTAAAACAGTTTCAGGTTTCTGTTTCACAGTCACCTGGCAGGATGGTAGTACCTCCCTGAGTGGTTGCTGTCTACCAACCTACTACCTATTTTCAGGTGTATCACTTGAAATAACCGGAGAGGAAGGAGATTGGGACAATCCACCATGGCACAGCCATGAATCATCTCCAGAAATAGCAGAAAAGACAACAGCTTCAGAGTCACAGTCACGACCAACAATAGGTAAAAACTAAAAAAAATTAAGTGTAGAAGACATCTGTCTCTCTTGTGGTTGATCCTTCTTTCTTTGGTGTAGGAAATGTTTTTGATATTTAAAAAAGAATTATTGGGAAATTCAACTTTCTATGCAGTTAATGGTTTGTCAGCATTGTAAATCATTTTGAATTCAATAAAGACAGCACTGACTCATGAAATCGTAATGAAA
>WNWK01002519.1:0-152500 GCA_009830355.1 Cherax destructor
ATAAACAAACATTGGAAATAAATGGTATAAAATACCGACACAATGGAAAAATAAACACATAAGCAGTATAATGTGATCCTTTATTGACAACGTTTCGCCCACGCAGTGGGCTTTATCGAGTCACAGACAGATCTACCTGGAAAATGAGCAACATGGAGATATATATAGGGTACAGTCAGGTGGAGAAAGCTGCATGTCACAGTCTTAAAAGTAGTGTGATAGTTAAAAACATTGTGTGACTTAAAGGACCTGCAGTGTACCATTCTTGAGATCTAGGTGGGATAGCGTTGAAGAAGTTTCTTGGCAATAGGTTCAGCTATGTTGTAGAAGCCGTTGTTCTGGTTGAAGTTGTTGGATATACAGACGAGTGATGATTCTAGGATTCTTCGGTATTGCGTGTTGTCTTCTCTGGCGATGAGTCTTGCGTTTCTGTAGTTGATTAAATGGTTGTGTAAATTTCGGTGTTGAACACAGGCATTTCTTGAGTCGTCAGATCTGCCTGCGTACTGGTGTTCTGAAATGCGTGTTTGTAGGTCTCTGGATGTTTCGCCAACGTATAATTTGCTGCAGCCATTGCAAGGGATTGTGTATACCCCTGATCTCAAGAATGGTACACTGCAGGTCCTTTAAGTCACACAATGTTTTTAACTATCACACTACTTTTAAGACTGTGACATGCAGCTTTCTCCACCTGACTGTACCCTATATATATCTCCATGTTGCTCATTTTCCAGGTAGATCTGTCTGTGACTCGATAAAGCCCACTGCGTGGGCGAAACGTTGTCAATAAAGGATCACATTATACTGCTTATGTGTTTATTTTTCCATAAACAAACATTATAATCTGTATCACCTTTGTAACTTGCCATGATTGTGATTAGATCTACCTGGAGTTCATTACCTTCGTAACTAATTCAGCTATCAGAACTTTGGGGTCCAGTCCCTGGACCCATTATGTACCTCTGTAACCTTTTGACTACCACCCACAGGATGGGTATGGGGTGCATAATAAAGATGTTAAACTAACTATCCATTCGGTCAAAATATTTTATAAAACAACGAGAGTAATTTTTGAAGAAAATGCCTGACGAATTTACTAAGCTTTATCGCTAAGGTATTTGGGGTGGTAGATCATGATAAAGAATACGATGTATTATATATATGGACTTCAGTAAGGCTCTCAATAGAGTTCTACACAGGAAACTATTGAAGTAGCGGCACACGGTACTGGAGAGAAGTTATACCCTCTATATGGACCATGAAGCTCTTATCTGCCTTCCCATGTGCTTTTGTATGATATAGTACTCTCGCACTTGTGTACTCTGTACTCTCATGTCTTAATCTCCAATCATTAGAAAAGACGTAGTTATACCTGCAGCATCCTGGAGCAAGGCATAGCTGATCTACGGGACAATTTTTTTTCACAAATAAATTTTACAGGCTAAGAGTTGTTATCCTACCTCAGCTCAATTCAAAGCCCAGCCCTAAGGTATACTACCACTCCCCAACAGTCACCCTCATACCCATTCTGTGGGAGGTAGGCACATAATGGGTCCAAGGACTGAGGCCTAACAGTGTATGAGTCGCAAGCGTAGCTTCACTATACACAGGTATCTGCTAACTTTATCTTACTCTTCACAATATTGACTCAGACCATGTTAGACGCCTTTATCTGTGACCCGGCCAGCCTGCCTTCATAACCTGCCTACTACACTAACTTAACGAGTTTTACTTACACGAGTAACTCACACTTAAGAATCTTACATGACGTTTCGGCCCGTTCTGGACAATTAAAAAGCAACAACCGAGCGAGAAAAATTACAACAGACCAGAAGACTAATCGGAAAGAGGGAAGAGTCCTTGTCCAGGTCTCCCGGTGGATCAGGACCTGATCAAACAGTTTGTTACTGCTGGCTGCACACAATCCAAAATACAAACCACAGCCAGGCTGATCGGGTACTGACTTAAGTTGTTGTCCAGTTCTTTCTTGAAGGCTGTGAATTGTTTCAGCCACGCTATTGTGATTGTTATTCTTTAATTTTTACTTATATATATATATATATATATATATATATATATATATATATATATATATATATATATATATATATATATATATATATATATATATATATATATAATGTACTATAAGGAAGATGAAAACCAGCACTGTTACTTGAACGGTCAATTAACTACGTTAGATATCCTACTTAGTAATCTATGTCTAGGTCTTAAGTAGTCTAAGCATTAGGATAAGTTTGCCTGAAATACATTGCATACTAGTGGCTTTCTTTTGTGCCTAACAGTTTTATTACATGTAAACTACATTATCTTTGTACCACATAAAAATAAAATAAAAATTTGAATACTGAATTATTTTTATTTTTATTCTTCTCTTTTATTTATATTAATTTGATGTTCAGAATATGTTTAGATCTGGTTCTTATAGTTGATTTTTCTCTTATTTTGTACAATGTCTGATGATGGAGTAAATTAACTCTGAAACTTGTTGTAAATAAATAATATTTCAAACGGGTTTCATCTTCCTTAAAAGACTCACTTTCCCAAGGAACCCTTCAGTCGCTCACAATGTACTATATATAAGTTATCAACACACGTACATAGTAATTTAGTAGATTTAACCTAGTATAATCCAACATAGTTAAACTGTGTAACTTAAAACATACGAACAGAAGATAAGCAAATGGCTAAGATATCGTTTTGGCCACCTGGGGCTTTGACATGTCACAAAGTATTTTTGATTGGTGGTGAACAGGTCACAAGCCGCCTTTATGATCCTGGTGCAGTCCATATGTATGCTGCTATACTCCATAAATTATGGAGCCAAAAAATGAGAGCTCCTCGTGTAACAATGAGAATAATAATAACAACAACAACAACAATAATAATAATAATAATAATAATAATAATGAAATAATAATTATTATTATTAGTTCTGCAAGTACATGATACAACTGATACAGATCTAGTTGACATCATTGGTTATGCAGAGCAATTCGGGCAACTTAAAGTTAGTCTTCTCCAGGATGCGACCCACAACTCGACTAACATCCAGGTACCTACTTCTAGCTGAACAGTGGCAGCAGGTGTAAGGAAACACGCCTTACGTTTCACCCGTGCCGGGATTGATCCTGGACCCACAGTGTGAGCTGAGAAATGCTGTCCAACCTAGAGGCGTCGCATATGTCATTACTAAGTATTTTTGTTACACAGGGCAATTTTATAGGCTAAGAGCTGTTACCCTATTCCAGTTCATTTTAAAGCCTAGCTCTATCTGAGGTATACTACCACCCCCAGGTCTAAGAAAACATACCCAAAGTTTTCACCCGTGCCGAAGATCGAACCACAGACACTCAGGTTTGTGAGCTCTGAATGCGTTACCTACCTTGAAGAAAAGAAGGCCTATAAGATCCGAGCAGAAACGAACAGAGTGGTTCTTCAATCAGACAACGATTCTTGTATGACAGTATTGGTCGTCATGGAAAAGTTCATAGACCTGGACCAGCATAACTGTTGTGGGTGGAATGAACACAATCCTTTAGAAAAGGAAATCTTAAGACATCCTGTTACTCAGATAAACTGTATACATCTGTCGGTGTACATATATCCTTTGTCACACACTGTAGGCAATTTTGATATTAAAATACATTTACCGTAAATGTTATAACCTATTTTGACCTGTCTTGGCCTCATCAGGATTTTGAGATGGAAAGAGCAGAAGCCTTAAATTAATTTTACACCTGACAGTTTTTTAATAAAACTGAATTAAGTAACTTTGGCATTTATGAAATGCAGATAGAGGTTAAATGAATTACACTAGTCTGTCTCATAGGGTGGATAAGAGAATGTCTTTCAACTATAGAAATTCTACTTAAGGGTTAACTATACGAGTATATGTTTTTTGAAGACCCCCTCCCCTCATCATCGTATATCATGGATTAATTCTTCAAAATGCTGTTCTACTGTAACTGATTCCAAGTTCAAGTCTTTACTGAGTTTACGTAATTCTCTTAGAAACTCATCATCAAGTCTCCAGACTGCTGCCGCTGTGTCGCCCAGAGGTGTCCAGGGAAGACTACACTGGATGTTATGAAGTACAGACTGTAGCATAGAAATAACACAACGGGTGGGGATCGAACCCATAGCAGGTGAGTCCTAAAACTCACAGGCCAATGCCACTCTGTAGCACATATTGCTTAAGTACAGTAGCCAATAAATTCATATACGCTATGTGATACACTGTTCACTAAGGTTCTGAATTGATCAGTGGCAGTCTCCACATTCGTCGATGAAGTTTGTGAAAGTACTGTACAATACCAGTGTTTCCTCCACTCCTTGGCTGATGTAGTAGAGTCAGGATCATAGTATATCCAGACGTGACGGTTTCTAGCTTCTCCATGATGGCGTTATCTTGTATCAAATAAATTGTGGTGACTGGTTCACTTGGCTGCTACTCCCCAACCTTTGACTCATTACAATACTTATCTCAAATACTACAAAACAAACATAGTATAAATTGAAAGAAGAAGCATTATAAAATAATCTACAATAAACACACACCGTGGCTTTACACCTCAATAAATAAATCACTTACATAACCTGTGGATGGCTGCTACTGACGAAGTCCAGTGATAAAAACACCAGGAAAATGAAAGTACACAATGCGCAGGAGCTGCAGTAATCCCTAAGGATAACTACAAAATGATATTTAGTAATATCACAGCTAGATTACCTAATTAACCAACCTTGTCATTCTCCTGGAAGCCTATATGAGAGGAAATGCAGGTCTCAGGTTATTTAGAGCAAGTAATGAGGAAAGAGATTCAGTTACAATTAGTGTGTGCGGTCGTAACTTCCACAAGCTTGAGGGCAACAGTATTACCTGGAGTATACCTGGAGAGAGTTCCGGGGGTCAACGCCCCCGCGGCCCGGTCTGTGACCAGGCCTCATGGTGAATCAGAGCCTGATCAACCAGGCTGTTACTATGATGAACAGTTCGGTTTGTAAGGTGAAAGCCTAGTTATTACTTATAATACACCTCTATATTATAGCATCATCTGTCTGGTTTACAATAATAGCACTTGTCGCCCTCCCACTGTCACAGTTAAAGGACCTTGCTATCAGGGTAGACAGTCTGTGTTATATTTTTTTTGTCCTCGGGTCATGTATATGTTCTACGAGGGCTGTGCATGATTAGTTTCTTGTGAAGATAGATGGACATAGTGATATCGGAAGTTGTTATCGGTGGAGGGAAATGCTGTTGTTTCCTAACCTCATGTTATCCAAACATTTTTATGTGTGTGGCTGTATTGTGAAGCCATCTTGATTCAATTGTTCTATGAATTATATGTTCTAGCAATTCTTGTTTGTGTTGGGTCATCCTAGATTAAATAAGACAAAATAAGCAGTATTATATGTTTATACATAACTGTTATGGACATACATGGGCATTAAATTTGTAAAATGGTAACTACACAGTCAGTAACAATTTCAACCTTCTTCTCAGTAGCAACTTAGCAAGTATTAATATATAGCGGTTAATATTTAGTACAGCGTTCCAGTTTGAGCCTTACAATAATATAGTATGTGAATTTTCCAATTATTAAGTGAGGTGTGCAATGCAGATAGTTATATTTTGGGCAAATGGAATAAAATCTGCTTTTAAATTAAATCTAACCAAACAACCCGGTTTAACCTAACCTAATCTAGATTCTAGCCAGGTTGGTTACATTCTAGCCTCGGTTACATTTGGTTTGGTTACATTCTAGCCTCGGTTACATTTGGTTTGGTTACCAGGCAAAGGCTTTCTTCCCATCGGAACAAAATATAACTAATTCCACCACACAACCCATTTTATATTACAAAATTCACGTAATAAAATATGGAAGTCCTACACTAAATATTAACCAGTCTGCTAGTACCAACAATGTGGTAAAACACAACATAATTACATTAAGAACATTTGTATTATAAGAGACGTTACGTTGTTCGCCACTGGTGGCTTTATGAGTGAAAGACACAATAAAATTATATAAACAAATAAAATAAAAATGTCATAAGTGTGCATACGTGTGTTTCTAAGCCTGACCAACCAGGCTGTGGTTTGCACATCAGTCTGCGTGCGGCCAGCAGTAACAGCCTGGTTGATCAGATCCTGATCCACCATGAGACCTTGTCTCAGACCGAACCGCGGGGGTGTTGACCCCCTAAACCCTCTCCAGGTAAACCCCAGGATACACAAGTGTTATATATTTGAAGCTGATCAGAGAAGGCTTTCTCAATATATCTCTTATGGCTATTTAGGGCAAGTGATGAATATAGGGAGTAACAATTAAAGTGTTAGTGGCACATTTCTTGCTCTGATATCCTCGGATCAACTCACCTTGGACTGTTCTCTGAAGGGTTGTGCTCCAGTTGCTAGTGCTGGACCCCTCCTTTCCGTTCTTCCTGGTAGGACTTGTCTACTCTGCACGCCATCTTGGCCATCACTTGTGCTTTACTGGAGGTGTAAGCCAGCACGAGCGTGACGTTGCTCATGTTTCCTTACACCTGCTGCCCATCTTTACCAAACAGTAGGTACCTGGTTGCTAGTAAGCTGTTGTGAGGGAGAAGATTAAAGGATCCCAGTGGAAATAAGACCAACATTCTCCTTTGACGCGACGCACTGACTTCATTGGGTCATCCTGGATGGTTAACACTTCAGGTTAAAAATCTGAACTCTTGTGCTCCCTCTCGATACCGTGGGATATTAACACACACGTCCCGAGGCTGTATGAACCCTTCAACCCAGCATATTTTCACCCCAAGAGAGATAAACGTTCAGATTTAAACGTTTCTTAATGTTTTTCCTCGGCCACTTTTTTGGCAGAAGTATCGCGGCCTGTTTTATTATTTGACATTTGTAATTAAATATACGAATCTTGGCTTGGCTGGTAGCGTACTCGGTTCACACACACTGAGGGTCCAGGATCGATCCTCATTACGACTGAAATGTTAGGTGTCCCGTAGCTCGATCACTAGCGCACTCAGCTCACACATGGAGGTCTGGGATCGATCTCTGCTACGGCTGAAAAACATTAGACTTGTTTCCATAAGACACCTGATGTCCCTGTTCACTCATCAGTAAAATATGTTCCTGGGAGTTAGTCGACTGGTGTGGGTCGCAGCCCGGGACAAAATTGACAAAATTTGCCCAAAATGCTTTGCATAACAAGGGGCTTTCTATATAGTAGTAGTATGTCATTGATGTCAGCTATGGTCTGTATACCTTGTACTTGTATAAATAAAGATATTATTATTATTAATAGTGCTAAAAACTTCGGCGGTGACGTTGGTGAAGTGTATACGTGCTTACTGAGAGTGAGACGTCTGGCTCTGCTGGTGTTTAGGGCTGGTCCAGGACTTCAGCGTTGGTGAAATGCCGGAGTGCTTACTTGTGCTTACTTGGGGAGTAAGACGCCTGGCTCTAATGGTGTTTAGTGCTGGGGCCCACCTGATCTAAATGGGGAATTTCATATTTCTGTTTCTCTTCGTTTCTTTTCTAATTCCCGCTCATATTTGGGCAATACACTTTTCCCGGACTCCCGGGAGGCAAGACTCGAAAGGTGTGCTCTACCAACAACAATAACAACAAAGAAGCTCCTAGCTCCTCTTGTGCCAGCCTTCATCCAGTGTGGACGTCTTGCTCTCCCTGAGCATCAGTGACAAATTTCTCCCATTCTCTCTGAGACGTTTGTCCTCATCTTATTTTGGCCGCTGGACACATTACAGGAGGGGCACCTTTCATCAGCTCCAATTTCCCGCTCTAGGATTTTTACCGGTTTTGGTGGGAAGCCGGTTGCTGAATTTAGGTGAGGGTGGTGTCCCGCTGTGCTTATAGCTGGGCAAGGAAGGGACAACCTGGTCTACTTAGCAACTTTTTAATTTTTGTTACTACTTGCAAAATGAACTCCTTAACGTTCTTTTATTTGTATTGCAATCTAAATAACTACCTGCATCTTCACAATCATTATTCAGTAACTCCACAAAACTGAGGTCACTGAACCAGTTTAATTTATATGATATGAAATACTTTTCTAACTGATCCTTTGTCATTAGCTACCTCTCTTATTGTATTATTATTATTATTATTATTATTATTATTATTATTATTATTATTATTATTATTATTATTATTATTATTATTATTATTATTATTATTATTATTATTATTATTATTATTATTTGAACCTCATAAAGAAATCAAATTGAATTGGAAATAATCAAAACTGTAATTCTACTCTACCAAACTTACTAAAGCCATATAGCATGAACTAATAGAATATTCAATTTTCTTGTAATCATTGTAACTCACCCAATGACCATATGTACAGTTTTTACACTGATATTGCCTTATTAATCTTAAGTTAGTCTTAAGTTTGCCCGAAATGCTCTGCATATAAAGGGGCTTTTGGCATGTACACCCAGTTGTTATACTCCTTTGTACAAATATATATCATGCTAAAATAAAAATTATTATTATAAGTCACTTGGTTTGAAATTTTGGAGGCTGGGTAAGCTGTCAGTAGTCCTTACAAACCCAACAAGGAGAACAGGAAGTCCACAATAAAGTACACTGTATCCAGGAGAAGAATAAGAAGATTGCACTGTATCCCGCAGAAGAAGAATATTGCATTGTATCCCGGAGAAGAATAAGAAGATTGCACTGTAGCTCGCAGAAGAATAAGAAGATTGCACTGTATCCCGCAGAAGAATAAGAAGATTGCACTGTATTCCGCAGAAGAATAAGAAGATTGTACTATCCCGCAGAAGAATAAGAAGATTGCACTGTATCCCGCAGAAGAATAAGAAGATTGCACTGTATCCCGCAGAAGAATAAGAAGATTGCACTGTATCCCGCAGAAGAATAAGAAGATTGCACTGTATCCCGCAGAAGAATAAGATTGCATTGTATCCCGGAGAAGAATAAGAAGATTGCACTGTATCCCGCAGAAGAATAAGAAGATTGCACTGTACCCCGCAGAAGAATAAGAAGATTGCACTGTATCCCGCAGAAGAATAAGAAGATTGCATTGTATCCCGGAGAAGAAGAAGACGTCCACAACTGCGCTGTATCCTGAAGAACAAGAAGGCTATAACAAGCCACTGTATATCGAAGAAGATAAAGAAGACCACAACAAACTACACTGTATCCTGAAGAAGAAAAAGAATACTTGTGTGAAAAAGGACACTTGTTGAAGGGGTGAAACATGTCTATCGAAGAGGAAGAGGACGCTAGTCTGAAGGAGCTGGTCACCAAGACCCTACACAACAAGGGCGTCCTGGGTAAAATACAGGTCAGACCATTATTATTATTATTATTATTATTATTTATTATTTATTATTTTTTTTTTATTATTAACACATCGGCCGATTCCCACCAAGGCAGGGTGGCCCGAAAAAGAAAAACTTTCATCATCATTCACTCCATCACTGTCTTGCCAGAAGGGTGCTTTACACTACAGTTATAAAACTGCAACATTAACACCCCTCCTTCAGAGTGCCGGCACTGTACTTCCCATCTCCAGAACTCAAGTCCGGCCTGCCGGTTTCCCTGAATCCCTTCATAAATGTTACTTTGCTCACACTCCAACAGCACGTCAAGTATTAAAAACCATATGCCTCCATTCACTCCTATCAAATACGCTCACACATGCTTGCTGGAAGTCCAAGCCCCTCGCACACAAAACTTCCTTTACCCCCTCCCTCCAACCTTTCCTAGGCCGACCCCTACCCCGCCTTCCCTCCACTACAGATTTATACACTCTCGAAGTCACTCTGTCTCGTTCCATTCGCTCTACATGTCCAAACCACCTCAACAACCCCTCCTCAGCTCTCTGGACAATCGTTTTGGTAATCCCGCACCTCCTCCTAATTTCCAAACTCCGAATTCTCTGCATTATATTCACACCACACATTGACCTCAGACATGACATCTCCACTGCCTCCAGCCTTCTCCTCGTTGCAACATTCATCACCCATGCTTCACACCCATATAAGAGCGTTGGTTATTATTATTATTATTATTATTATACCAAGCACCTCACTGGAAATACTGTGAGTTGCATTTACTAATTTGCATGGCAAATTATTACATTGCTCTTGAGGATACACATGCAATAGGAACATAAAATACTACGTTATGTAATCAGGGTAATAAAGTCGTACAAGGATCCCGATGGAAATAAGTCGCTTTGTCTGACTTTTTTGTGGGGTTATCCTAGGTAAATTACACTATGTATGATAATTGTACTTATGTGTACCTGTACCTAAATAAACTTACTTACATGGTGGCAGATGCAGTTTAATGTGGACAGTTGTAAGATTCCAATTTTTGGAAAAGAAAATAACTATGGTACTTATAAACTGAATAATATAGACCTTTATCAAACTGATTTCCATAAAAAGGTTTAGGAATTCTGGTTAGTTAAACTAAAATCAAGGCAACAGTTCACAGGTGTTCACAATAAAGCACATAGACTTTGCATAAGTAATAGATGTCCCAAAGTTATACGGTACTTCAGCTTTATATATCCTTGGTAAAGCTTCATTTAATTTGTGTAGTTAAATGAAAAACATATTACAGACTAGATATAAATGTGAAGGTAAGCATAGAGAATAACAAATTTAATCCACTGTAACAGGAAACTTGTATAAACCATAGACAGATTAGGGTCTCTGAACCTGTACTCTTTTGAAAGGAGCAGAATGAGAGGAGATATGATTAAGATATACATGTGGAAGACGAGTATAAATAACTTTTTTCCGAGTATAAATAAATGAGATATACATAGAGTGGTGAGGATATATGACTAAGAAAGAATTCAGAGCACTGGATAGCTAATACTGTACTTTATTCACAGTACTTTAACTCCAGGTCAGAACTCTGCCATTATTTTAGTTTTTAAGTAAAAGAGCTATCCATGCCCTCATAAAAAGTAGCTATTTCTTATGCAAACCATTATTTTGGGATCTGGAAGGCTCATTATAGGCAGTATTTTTCACTCTCAAGGTGCCTTGATGCTGATGAGGTGCTCTTGATCCAGAGAATTGGAGCTCCCTGTCCCTTTCTTAGATTGAATTCATTGCCTCCTAGGCACTGTATAATCCCCATGGGTTTAGCACTTGCCATTGATTGTAATAATAACAATAATAAAAATAATAATGTGACCCATGAGAATTGAGCACTTCTTTTATTATACCTACCATAGTAATAATAATAATAATGTTGTGTAGAAATGAAGTAGGAGGGTACTGTGTACCTTATTCATTTATTTGACATCAGCATAGAGACCCAGGTCTTCTATGCTTAGTTTCATACCATTTATTTTTAATTTTGGTTAAAAATTCTTTGCTGTCATATTAATGAAACTTGGGTTATTTTGCAGGCACAGTTACGAGCAAGTGTATTCTTAGCTCTGGAGGATGAATTTAAAGATGTAAGTAGTATACTTCTCTGTCTCTCTCTGTCTTTCTGTCTGTGTGTCTCTCTCTCTTCTCTACATTAATATAAATTTTCAGCCACATAAATTATATGTTATTTAATAAGAAAATTAAATTACCAGTAAGGTGAGGTAATGTACATCTTAATAAGTTGAGAATAAGTAATTGCTTTCACTCCAGTTCAGTACAGAGTAGTACGTATATGAAAGAACAGTTGGAATACTAATACAGTTCTGTTCTGGTCTGTAATAATTATGGTTGTGTTCTGGCATTGAAAGGTTCATAGACCCTGACCCAGTAGATGCACCAGAGGACTCAACTGTAAAGCCAGCAAAAGACTGTGAAGTCAACACATCCATGGGGAGAAACAAGGAGGGCTAACACAGTCCTTCAGAAAAGGAAATCACAGGACGTATTATTATTCTGGAGAATCGAAGGCCGAAATTTGGCTAGGCTTAACTTTACTCTCAGCTGGAGGAAGTCTGAAATGGAGAAACCTATTTGAAGGTACAGTGGACCCCAGAGTTTCGGTCATAATTCATTCCAGAAGGCTGCTCAAGTGCCATTACCGAACGAATTTACTCCCTTAAGGAATAATGTCAAGTAGGTTAGTCCATTTCAGACCTCCAAAAATACACTTACAAAAAGCACTTACAATATTATACTTACATAATTGTACGATTTCCAAGGTGACCGAAACTTGGGGGTCCACTGTATTAATGAAACAAGAAATAAAGAGAGGGGACCGTATGTTTCGGCCTCAAGCCGAAGCCTTTTTCAGCAGGGTATCTTCAACAGCATATAGTATTTGCTGAAGAGGGCCTCAGTTAGAGGCTGAAATAAACACCCTCTTCATTATTTATTGTTTCATTTATGTCTCTAAGTGGGCTCTCCATTTCAAATATTGTACTGTACATGATTAAATTGTACAGTATTTGATTATGTACTATTTTGCTGCTGTTGCTTTTGTATATAGGTCAAAATAACTAATAAAATATTATGTATCTAAATTTTTGCTTTTTTATTTTACTATTTTCCTCAGAAAAACATACCCCTAGTCAGTACGTCAGCTAGAAAACTGTTAGGCACCCCTGAGGGTGCCACTGCAGCTGCCCTCATTCAGGATTTTCTCCAATGCCTTGGGCTTGAATTCTCCCTTGCTGTTTTTGCACCTGAGTCTGGACATTCAACTGTCTGGAGTTTTCCTGGTACTGAAGCCCTTACCAGTAATCTCAGCTTGAGTACTGAGAAAGGTCAGTGGAAAATCTGTTACTGATGCTTTTACAATATAATAATCCCCACTTAGCTACCAGGATGCCTTTCAGAGAAATCAGTTGCTAAACAATTTTTGCACTAAGGGAATTCTATTCCCATACACATCCATGCTATTTTTTTTTCCAACAAATCGGCCGTCTCCCACCGAGGCAGGGTGACCCAAAAAGAAAGAAAATCCCCAAAAAGAAAATACTTTCATCATCATTCAACACTTTCACCACACTCATACATAATCACTGTCTTTGCAGAGGCACTCAGATACGACAGCTGAGAATAAGTCCCTCCCAACTGTCACTATCCCAGACCCCTCCTTTAAAGTGCAGGCATTGTACTTCCCATTTCCAGGACTATTATTATCTGAGAAATTATTTTCTAAAATGCATTTCCTATAACACTATTTTTATTGAAAGTAACAGTCAACAGTTGCCTGTAAAAATGCAGTGAGCATGAAGTTAACAGGATTCTTACAATATTTTAGATTATATTTTATTTTTTCTTAGTTGTTTTAACAAAATACACTTTTTATTTGTATCTGACTGTTTGGTGAATGTGTGGTATGCTAATCCTTGTTTGGTATAAATAAGTCAAGAATTTATATACAGTATGTATTTTTTTATTCTGTGAGGACTGTACAGTATTCACTTATTTTTTTCTTACTCTTACCTGTGTACAGTACAGTATAATACAATAGAGTGCAGTACAGTACAATAAAGTACAGTGCAGTGCAGTACAGTATAGTACAGTATGGTTGAGTACAGTCTAGTCAAATTATTTCTTCTCTTAGTTCCAAGTCCATTGTCTTTCATTGCTCTGCAACACTTTCTGCTAAAGCATTTTTTGTTATGTATTGTTTCTCCTGTTTTGAAATATAGATAAGATAGTCCTGTCACATTAGTGTAAAATGAAAACCTGTTAATTTTTTGCACTCTGGTAGGATTTCCGATTTTTTCTTTCTGTCTCTTGAACATGCAAGATGAAATGTAGATCTTGCAAACTTTGTTACATTCATTATGTACATGCTTCCACTTTTTCCATGTATTTCTTAATAGTTCTTAATCCTGTAATATTTTCTTTTCATCCTAGGAGGCCTGGTCTGAGACTGAGCCATGGGTAATAATCCCAGCACCACAAACAGATAATAGCTTGTTTTGTATTTTTTGCCTAACTCCTCATACATCTTGTTTATGTTTGTTCCTTGTAAACTTGTATTACCCTGTAAACTTGTATTCCAGTTTTTCTGAATTGCTGCTTTAGATAAACATAATATCTATTTTTATAAGTACAGTGGTACCTCGACTTACGATGGTCCCCAAACTCACCCTTTTATGTAAGTTTATTTTTTTAAATGCTTTTGTAAGTGTAATTTTGGGGGTCTAAAAGGACTAGTCTATTTTACAACATTTCTTAAGGAGATAAATTTGTTTGGTAATGGCACTTGAACAGCATTCTGGAATGAAAAAATATCGTAAGTCGAGGTACCACTGTATATAGATTTTGAATGACAGCATTACTAGTAGGGTACAAATAAAAAAAAAATTAAGTACAGTAGCTATAATTGAGTGGGGATATTTGCAGTTTTGAACTATAGTATTGGCATCCCTCTGGCAAGACAGTGATGGAGTGAACAATGGTGAAAGTGTTTTTTTCTTTTTTTTTGGGTTGCCCTACCTCAATGGGAGATGGCCAGTTTGTTGAAAAAAAATAATTGTAAAGCTAATGGTTGCCCTTATTCCTGTACCATTTCCTTCATAAGAGCCCAATGCTTATCAAAAGCTGTATTGATTTTTTCTTAAGTTTTTGCATTTTCCACAATGAAATTTTAACTTAACAGTTCCCTTTATTTCTTTTAGCCCTCCAAATTTTTGTCCTCATTCTTGTGTGTTTTGAGAGCATTGTGGGATGTGACAATTTGTGGTGTTGAATAACAGTAGATGAATTAGCATATGCACCCAATTACAGTGGACTCTCGGTTTTCGTTCACCTCCAAACTCAAACAATTATGTAAGTGTATTTTCGTAAGTGCTTTTGTAAGTGTATTTTTGGGGGTCTGAAATCACTAATCTAATTTACATTTGTCCTTATGGAAACAAATTCGTTCGGTAACGGCACTCAAACAGCATTCTGGAAAGAATTTTCAATGAAAATTGAGGGTCCACTGTACTTGTTAAATTTATTAACTTTAGATGCATCAGGTAAATATAATTATATGAAAACCAATAGCTTTAAAGAATTATTAGTAAATTCTTAAACTTTATATGATTTGCATTAAGTTTACAGTATGAAAGAAAGATTTACTGTATATTGTTTGTTACTTTTCTAATAAAATTCTGATTTTCAGACCACAAGACTCCATTGCTAATGGAACTTCTGAGAGAGAGGAAATCTTCGGTCATTTCTCAATCTGAGGCGAGCATTATTGTTATGATACAGATAAACTTTTGTTGATTTCCTCTACAAGCTATAATGTATTGGTCACTACTTCAGAATTATTACAATACTTCTTCTGTACTATATTTTACTGAATGTATTTTATGCTGAAGTATTTCATAATCTTTTATTGTGTTTCAGAATAACAGCAATGAAGTGAAACCGGCGCTGAACAGAAATAAAGAACATTCCCAGTTACCTTTTCTTAATGGTATACTTCCTCACTCACATGCAACAAGTAGCAATCAGTTGCTTAAGACTCAACCAGAATCAAATCTTTCAAATATTTCCCTTAAAAATGGGGAACCTGATGGTCATGATGCATTTGAGAAAAAGGAGGCAGAGAAGACAAATGCAATGAATAAAGCCAATAAAAACTTACCCAAAGAGACAGTAAATAATGGAACTGAAAATAGTACCGATGGTTTGTCTTTCAAGTTGACATCTGAGAATGATTACCTTAGCTCAAGGAGTAAACCAGATAGACAAAAAGGAGGTATTGACAGCAACACTCTTTGTGGGTATGTATGTTTTCAAATTAGTATATGTCCTATTTTCTCTCAATTTTAGATGCAGTCAGCTGTACTCTTCTACTGGTTATTGAAATAATAATGTCATGTTAAATACCTCATGTAAAAGCTGAGAGTTTTCTTTTTTCTGCAGATTTCCTGCCTTGCCTCCTGTGGAGAAGAATGACACCCATAACTCTCTGAATGGTAAAGAGAATTATTATTTTTGCATTTTTTCTCTTATGTTATGTAACAATTATTTTTTTTAACACATCGGCCATTTCCCACCAAGGCAGGGTGACCCAAAAAGAAAGAAAAACCAAAAAAGAAAGAAAAACTTTCATCATTCAACGCTTTCACCATCACTCATACATAATCACTGTCTTCACAGAGGCGCCCAGATACGACAGTTCAGACATCCCTCCAAACTGCCAATATCCCAAACCCCTCCTTTAAAGTGCAAGCATTGTACTTCCCATTTCCAGGACTCAAGCCCAGCTAACTGGTTTCCCTGAGTCCCTTCACAAAATATTACCCTGCTCGCACATGAAAAGTACACGTTGACTTAATAGTTTGATATGTCTTTAATGGGCTGATGCACTTACTTGGTCTGCCCTCCTTTTTGATGGTCCCACCTTTAATGGAAAATCACTATGATTTCTTGACTAACATCAGGTTCCTTTATTTGTAACTGCTGCTGCTCCTATCATTGTTTTTTCCTATCTTTCTGTACATTTTTTCCTTTGCAACTTTTCACCTTTGCCATATAACATTGCATGACCCACAAGGGTTTAGTGCTTTCCCTGGATATAATAGTGTTCTAACGTGAAGAATTTTCTTCTGAGGGCCATAGCTTTCTCAGGTATTACAATGTGTGGTATCTCCTGTATTACAGTTGATGTCATTACAGCTCAGAACATAATAGCATTCCAAAGGTTAAAGAAAAATTGCTTAAATTAGGTACGTACTGTATTAACATTTTTACACCCTCAAGGAAAATTCTTTGATGCTGATGGGAGCTGTATGATCCTATGAGTTTAGCGCTTCCCTTGACAACGATGATGATGATGATTGATAATAATACAGTAATAATAAATATGCTAGAATAATACAATCAGTGCTTTTATAAAGCTCCTCTCTATAGTTAAGTTTTTTGTAAATGCAGTTGAAAAGGTGCATTGAAAATTGAAGAGAATGTACTGTAAAGACCTTTCCTTGTGCTGTTTAATTCTGGATGTACTTATTCAGTCACATTTACAATAATTGCACTGTATAAAGGAGCTTTATAAGAGACTTTACAGTAATAATAATAATAATAGTAATAAACTATAATAATGGTGATAATGATACTGTAATAATTTTTTACATTTATAAATAGTAAACATTTAATCAACAGTTAAAGTATATGATTTGTTAATGTTGGGGAGAACATGCATTTGTAAAATAAATCTCAGATTTTATTTTCATTGATAGGTGAAGAAAAACAATATGAGGACGACTTTTCATCAATGAGTGATAAAGAAGAGCATGATGGAGATGAAGATGAAGTAGAAGAGGAGGAGGAGGAGGAAGGCATTGAAGAAGCTGAAGATATTGATGAATCTATATCAATTGATGATCTAATTAATTCCAGTGCCTCAGGTGTAAGTTGGTCATTTTTAACTTTTTTAATTAGAATTTGTAAATGTTTTCCTTGATGAATGATGCTAGAGGTAGGGATAGGGATTATCCTAGGAACATTTGGAGGGAGGGAGATGTAAAGGTTTTGATTTTTAGGAGCTTGAGCATCTAGCAGGCTTGTATTAGTATGTAAGGAGTGAATGGAAACAAATCTTTTTAATGGATGTATTGTTGGAGTGAAAACAAGGTAATATGAAGAGATTCAGGGAAACCAGTTTCCCAGACTTGAGTCCTGCAGGTGGGAAGGGCAGGGTAATCTGAATTTTGATGTCAGCACACTTCTGGCAAGTCAGCAATTGAATGAATGATGGTGAATTTGTTTCCTTCTTTAAGTCACCCTTCCTTGGCAAGGGATGCCCATTGAAGTAAAAAAAAAATTTGTGGGCCTGTCAATTTGGAAATACAACAATGGTTGGTGGCAGATTGTGAATCTGTCTTTGGGACCAAAGGTGATGAGCAGGCTGTGCCCTGATCCGTATCATTACCAGTATGATTATTATTATTTTATATTTGTGTAAAGTTATAAACCTGAGGGGTTCAGTTAACAGTGAATATTAAAGGGATGGCTAATATTATGGTTAATGGTAAAAGTGTTGAGAGCAAGTACAAGGACAAAAGGAGGAAGCCATGGTGTATGTGACACCCAGTAAATTGATTTCAGGTAAGTCAGAGAGAATTTGCATAAAAAGTAGGAGTTTCAAAGGAAAGGAGGACAGACAGATGCACACAAGGAGCTATGATGTGGGCCTTGCAAGAGTAGACATTCTCTCTGAAGCCTGCATGGCCATAGTTAATTAAGACCAGCTCAATGATTCATGTGGGTCAACACTGTACCTCCTGTTATGATAATCTCCATTCATCTCAGATACATGAGAACAGCTGATCCACTGTATGGGAAGTACCATGTAGTGTCGTTCATGGATTCTGCAGTGCCTTTAATTTCTCCACCATGAATAAATGGCTACCTGCAGAGGGTGTTGCTCAGGAACTAAATTTTTAGGATAGCAATGAAAATTATACTGTACATAGAATGTCATGTTTGCAGTACCAGTTATGCAGTATTATAATGATTTATCAAGCAAACATTTAGGTTTGTTGCTTTCTGTGAATATTGCATAATCATAATTGTAAACAGTTTCTTGTTATGTAGAATAGACAATTCCTCTTAATACATTATATGATTTCTTCTTCTCAGGGGTCAGATCACACCAAGGATGTGTCACTGTCGCAAGCAAGTGATGTGGCAAGCTATCAGGAGAGCCTCTGACATGCCATTTACCTCACACACTGCCCACTGCATGTGCAGCAATGATAGAGTAATGAAAATTATCACACTAAATTGGTTTTCCATTTCCACATTATATGGATCATTCCCTTTGTAAAAATTAAATTAGGTGATAACTTTCACATGTTTAACATCAGTTTGATTAAGTTATACATAAGTTTCCATAGTTGGAAAGGTACAAAGTACTGATATAATGGACAATAAGACATATACTGCTTTTGTGTCTCATTGTCCACAGAGCTTTTTCTTGAAGAAATTGCAGCTGTAATTGTGTATGAACTATTATTTCTTGCATCAGATTTGTTGTTCCTGGTGAATAGTACATTCTTAATCTTGAGTTTTTCATTACCACTTCCCTATAACAGTATGCACTACCCTGTAAAAATATTCTTCTCTATAAATCATCAAACTATTAAATGAATAAGACTGTTTTAAGTTAGCAGACTCTCCATCATATTAATCACATACCGTATTTTCCGGCATATAAGGCACACACGAGCATATAAGACGATGTTTCCAAGCAGTTGTAACATAAGTTAGTAAACAACTGCTAGAGCATAACCCAAAGTCTACCCTTGACCCTGACCTTGTGCTAGCATAAAAGGCGCAGGGTGTACTTCTCAAGTAATTGCCTCTGCAGCCTTACAATAATTCTTTATAATGTACTATATAACTTTAGCTTGTTATTTTGCTTTGATAATTTTCTACCTTGTGGATATCTTTACTTGTTGCAGCTTCATTCTTGAACTGTTCAATAAGTGTCCAGTGCATTCCAATTTTTATTAATGTGACCACCCAATTGTTGTTTGGGCTCAGTTTTGTTTTAGTTATAATACTATTGTTACCTTATTATTCTGTGTTCCTTAGTATTTAGTCACTTTTCTTTCTAGCATTTTTATGTGTCAATATTATTGCAGCAGCATTAACTCTGATGATGCACATCCCATGTTTTTTTTTTTTTACGAGAGTGAAAGATGATATCTTGGCAGTTCTTGTGGAAATTTGTGGGAGATTTCCAGGTGGTGTTTCTTAGTATGTAATCAGTGCTATATGATCCTCTCGAGTTTGGTGCTTAATTTGGTTACAGTGGACCCTCGGTTTTCGTTGAAAATTCTTTCCAGAATGCTGTTTGAGTTTGAATTTGTTCCCATAAGGACAATTGTAAATTAGATTAGTCATTTCAGACCCCCTAAAATACACTTACAAAAGCACTTACGAAAATACACTTAGATAATTGTTCAAGTTTGGAGGTGAACGAAAACTGAGGGTCCACTGTATTATTATTCTTTCCAACAAACTGGCCGTATTCCACCGAGGCAGGGTGGCCCAAAAAGAAAAACAAAAGTTTCTCTTTTTAACTTTAGTAATGTATACAGGCGAAGGAGTTACTAGCTCTTGTTCCTGATTATTATTATTATTATTACTAGTATTATTATTATTACAGTGGACCCTCGGTTTTCATTGATAATTCTTTCCAGAATGCTGTTCAAGTGCCATTACCGAACAAATTTGTTCCCATAAGGACGAATGTAAATTATATTAGTTGTTTCAGACCCCCAAAAATACACTTACAAAAGCACTTACAATTATTATTATAATCAAAAGAAGCGCTAAACCACAGGGGTCATACAGCGCGGCTTAAAGCACTTACAAAAATACACTTACATAATTGTTCGAGTTTGGAGCTGTACGAAAACCAAGGGTCCACTGTATTATTATTATTATATGATTCAGGTGTGTGGACTGTATCAGAGTTTCTTGCTTGTCATCTCTGGGTAGATAACCTTGAGTGACTTTGTCCTTTGGTGCATGGACAGTCCATGAATTATATTGTTACATAATGGGGTAAGCTGATTTCATAGTCAAGGCAAGGCTGAGGGTTGAGATACAGATAGGGTAGATTGAACACCAGTACCAGTTTTTGGCAGCAAGTGGATACCTGAAAGCAGTTCTGGGTTCTGAAGTGGGTTCATAGCTGTTCTGGGGTCAGAGTGTGTTGCAGTCACTGAAATCTTCATTCATCATGAAGTAAAAACTAAGGGGACACTCTAAGATTTAAAAAAAGAAAAAATCCTCCTCAAACATGGTCACCATCAGAGGTCCCATCAGATGGCCATCTGATATTTCACCAGAGGGGTCACCTGGTACACCCTAAGATATTCTGATTTACATCAGGTGTAGTTCCCAAACCACGACAACACTACAAGCGAAGGCTATGTTGGAACAAGGCAAACAGCACTTTCTTTTCTTTCTGTGTAGTAGCTGAATTTCATGAAAGGATTTTTTTTTTTTTTAACCGTCTTCCACCAAGGTAGGGTGACCTGAAAAAGAAACACTTTCACCGTCATTCACTCTATCACTGTTTTTCCAGAGGCAAGCTGCTACTATAGTTTAGATGCCCCTCCAAACTGCAGATATTCCCACCCCTCCTTCAGAATGCAGGCATTTTTCTTCCCACCTCTAGGACTCAAGTCCAGCTAATTGGTTTCCCTGAATCCCTTCACAAGTGTTACCTTGCTCATTCTTCAACATCTCATCAAGTCCCAAAAAACATTTGCCTTCACTTTTATCTAAGGACTCCAATGGAAAAAAGTCATACTCATGGGTATCTCATGGAGAGGCACCCTGTTCCACATTGAGAATTGTCAGGGTCCTATTTCAGTTTACCATATTCTGTTGGACTGTCATTTTTCAACAAGCATGCAGAATTTACCTTCAACATCATCACTTTATCTTCCCTCCTTGCTGACAGCCCCACCTTTGACTCAGACTTCCTCTTTGACGTTTTGACGGCAACCAATTTATTACACAGACTTTGATAATATGTGCTTCCTTTAGCACTCCTCACAGCCCTTTCTAACTCTAACTCTGTTATCCTCTTGATCCCTGGCTACTGTCTGCTCCAGTAACAATCCCTGCCCTGCTGCGCTGTATGACCCTCATGGGTCATAATGTGGCAAATACAGTCGAACCTCGGTTGTTGATTACTTTACTTGTTGAATAAATTGGTTTTCGAATGAGATGTTTGAGAAAAAAATGTCCTGGTTTTCGTACGTTCTCTTGGTTGTCAACGAAAAAGTTTTTTTGCGTGTATGGAATGGGACAAAGGGATTTTGAAGGCTTTGAAGAAGAGCCTGAGCCGGTAGACGATATTGTGTCCCTGGAGAAGACTTGGTCCTAGAGGTGACTCAAGATGATGTGGAGAAGGTAGAGAAGCATAGAGCTGAACTCACCACAGAAGAACTTCTAGACCTTTGGAAGGAGCAACAGCAGATTGTAGTGGAGGAGCTGTCATCAGAGGAAGTGGAGGGAAGGAATAATGTGCCCATTGCACTTGTCAAGGAAATGTTTGCTAAATGGCGTGAAGTGCAGGAGTTTGCTGAAAAATACCATCCAGGCAAAGCAGTGGCCATCTGTCTCTCTGACATGTACAGTGACAGTGTAATGTCTCAGTTTAGACAGGTGTTAAAACAGAGCCTGAAACAAACCTCACTGGACAGGTTTTTAGCGAGACAAAGAACCAATGAGCCAGAACAAGGTGTTAGTGGTGAAAAAAAAAGACTAAAAAGAGAAACATTAGCTCTCCTCTGACAGGTAAAGGGCAATTAAATTTTCATTTACTGTACAGTATTTCGGTTAAATTTTCATTTAGCATTAATTTTTACGGTTTCCCTGTGCTGTATAATTTCATACTACATTGTTTTATGTAGTAGTTAGTACATTATTAATGTATTATTATATTGTCATTTGGGATCTGGAACAGATTAATTCTATTTACATTATTCTTTATGGGAAAAATTTTTTGGTTGTCATCGATTTTGATTGTTGAATCAGCATCTGGAACAAATTAAATTTTAAAATTGAGGTTCCACTGTACATTGTTGTTATTAGCAAAAATAAGCACCAAACCCATATGGATTATACAGGGTCCAGTGTAGTATGCACAGGATGGCATACTGTGAGGAATTAAATTTCTGGAATCTGAAACCCCCCAAATGAAGTAAGCAGTTTATTACTAAACCATACATTTGTGGGCAGATATGGTAGCAATGTGGATGACAACAGTGAGAAACATACTAGCCATCTCTATCAGCTGTATTTAGTGGTAGATCACAGTCAGGAAAATCCAGTATCAAATTCCATTCTATTGGAAGATTTGGAGCCATTGATGTACTATACATATTCTTCCATTAAAGATATGCCGGGTCACCATTTGGAGAAGACCCGGGCCGGATGTACCGGCGAACATACAACAACAAAGATATGTAGGGTTTATACAGTGTCTGGAGGAATGGAAGGGATTCAGGCTCAATTGAAGGATTTGGAGCACAGGTAAAACTCCTTAGATCAAGAGTCCCTCACCAGAATTAAGAACCTCTCTTGAAATGTGTAATGTAAACAGCAGTAGCATACGGGTGCAAATGGAAAGGTTTAAATGATTCTTATTGTGGGAAAGCACTTGACAACTCGTAAGTCATAATGCCTGGGAAATGGGAAGAAATCGGTTTTAATCCAAGGAAGATAGGGTAGTTTCAATTCTTTATTATATTATTACATTTGTGGGGGAGAGCTCTGAACTCGTAAGGGTCATACAGCACCTGAGGAAATGGGAAGTAATCAGGTTTGAACTAAGAAAGGGGAAGTCGCATTAGATTCCTTGGACCAGATACTCCCCCCCCAACCTCCTCACTGGCATCAAGGAACTTTGCCTGAGGGGTATAGTGCCTGTAATCACAATGAAATCCTTAAATTCTTTGCTACACCTGGCAACTCTAAAGTAACTTGGCTAATCCATGGCTCTTGGCCTTATTTGATTTCATGTGGGGTAAAGTTAAACCCATAGCAGGTCATACTATGAGTTGGAAAATATAAAGCAATCAGATTTGATCCAAGGAAAGGGAGAGTAACTCCAATTCCTTGGATCAAGATCCCTTCAATTGCTTCAAGAAACTTCCCTTGTAGGGTTCTTGACCTTAAAAGAAGTTTTATCAATTGTTCAATCAATGTTTTCTATTTTACATGTCATAAATAAGAATTCATCACAACTTCAAGGAATAACAAAAATACAAACTTAAATAAAATTAGTTTTTTGTAAAAATTATTGTAATACAGTAATTCTCATCTCTATAAAATTTAATAATGCAGTACAGGTATTTTATTCTAAATAATTTGTAGATGATGATTGAGTTCGTTGTAACTCCAGTTGAATAGTCTGTGAAAGGAGTTCCAGGTGAAAGCCTGCGTTTGGATGACGTGTAGCATGCACAGGAGTGGCGGCACTGCCATCATCCGTTGTAATCTCTGCTGATGGATCATTGGAAGAACCTGACACATTGAGCTCTGATCTCTGGTTATCATTCAGGCCAGCTTTATCTGTTTGAAAAAAAAAAAAATATTCATACAGTAATAAAGATTACGAAAAACTTAAGTTTTTCTTTTTAGGTCACCCTGCCTCGGTTCGATACAGCCGGTTCGTTAAAAAAAAAAAATGTTATGTTCATGAAGAAGACCTAAACTCGGAAGGATCATACAATGCGTGAGGAATGGAAAGAATATGGTTAATTAGGTTGGATCGAGGTAATAAAGGGTAGCTCTAATTCCTTGAATCAAAAGCCATTCACCAGCTTAGTGCACCTGCCTCAAAGTGAATATGTAATACAGTGGACCCCTGTTCCAGAATGCTGCTAAAGTGCTGTTACCGAACGAATTTGTTCCCATAAGGAATAATGTAAATTAGATTAGTCCTTTTAGACCCCCAAAAATACACTTACAAAAGCACTTACAAAAATACACTTACATAATTGTTCGAGTTTGGAGCAGTACGAACTCTAGGGGTCCACTGTAATATATAATCATGGTTATTGATTTTCAAAAAGGTAGAGAACACCTTAAGATTTTGGATTATTTTTTTGAAAGAAATTAAAATACTGTATTGCAGTCATTAATAAGGCATACATATAAAGGAGGGGTTTGGGATATTGGCAGTTTGGAGGGACATCTAAACTGTCGTTTCTGAGTGCCTCTGCAAAGACTGATTATGTATGAGTGATGGTGAAAGTGTTGAATGATGATGAAAGTTATATTCTCTCTTTTTGGGTCACCCTGCCTCGGTGGGAAACGGCCAACGTGTTAAAAAAAAAGTATATGAACAAATCAAACGAGTTTTTATATTAGTCATTTCACTGTCTCATACGTAGATGCCAGGGTCAATTATGTAGATCTACATTTTGAGCTCAGCTCCCTCAAATAGGCTGTTTTTAATTTTTTTTGTAAAACTGGCCAAATTAACGACTTCTGTAAACTTTATGGGGTAGTCCTGATAATTGACTGGGTGGTTTCTTGTGCTCAATAGGTAGAATGGAAGGCATACAAGCAAAATAGCTAAGAATTTGGTCAAATTAAGTAATGGAACTGGTTTAAAATAGGACAAAGTGGTAGAAAGTCAATGTGTAAATTACACTGAGACTGCTAACTTTGTGCCTGCATAATTCCATAAGTTTTCCATCAAATTCTATATTTTTGGTGTCATTACCTTCAGAAAAAGATTCTCAACCATTTCAGATTTTTCTTTTAAATGCCAACACTGTCAGCATTTTTAATTTTGGGAGCTTCCGACATTGAAGGGGTTAATGGTTTGGCATTAAGGTTAAGCAAACAAAACAATACTGCCATAATAAATATGAACAAAGTGCAACCAGTATAACTTGCTGACCAACTTGTGTCAAAATTGATCCAACATGAAATGAGCAAAAAATGTTATGAAACTTTTTTTTTTCAAGGAATGGGAGGGATTTGAAAATGAAGCCAAGCATATGCTGATCCTATGCTATAACCATTTGACTGTGAGGGCTACAACATCAACGACCATATTGCATATACTAATGTATGCAGTCTCCATAGCTGTTACACCAACTATGTACTGTGCATATTTTTTTTTATAGTTAATCTCTCACTAACAACAAGCTGTGATCAGATATAGCTTTCATCCCATAAAACTGCAATCATTAATTAAAAAGTTTCTGCATGAATTATGAACCATGTTTGTTGCAATAAATGTGAACTATAAAGAGGCTTCTTCCATTTCTGTACAATGAAGTGATATTTAATGACTGGTGTCTAATGCCTTGTTTGAAACATACTGTTTTGTTAAAGATGGTAAGTGCATGATTTAAGAGGCTAAGTGTATGATTCACTTTTTTGAACAGTAAAGAGAATACAACTGAGTGTCTAAAGAGGGGTAGGAGTGCCTAGCTGTTGGAGAATGGCTCTTGATCCAAAAAACTGATACTAGTCTTCCTTGGATTAAACCTGAATATCTAACATTTCCCAGGCACTGCATGGCCCCTATGGGTTTAGCATTTCTCTATTATTATTATTAATAATATTGTTATTATAAAACTTATTGATAGCCAGATAGTTTAGATGTCACTCTAAACAGCCAATATCCCAAACCCCTCCTTTAAGGTGCAGGGATTGTACTTCCCACCTCCAGGACTCAAGTCTAACCAGTTTCCCTGAATCCCTTTACAAAATATTACCCTGCTCACACTCCAACAGCTCATCAGGTCCCAAAAACCATTCATCTCCATTCACTCGTATCTAACACACTCACACATGCCTGCTATATGTCCAAGCCCCTTGAACACAAAACCTCTACCCCCCCTCCTCTCTAAATGACCAAACCACTTCAACAACCCCTCTTCAGCCCTCTGAATAATACTTTTAGTAACTGCACACCTCCTCCTAATTTCCGACACTACGAATTCTCTGCATAATATTTACACCATACATTGCCTCTAGACATGACATCTCCACTGCCTCCAGCCTCCTCCTTGCTGCAGCATTTACAACCCATGCTTCACACCCATATAGTGGTACCAACACTTGTTGGTACCACTATATTCTTGTACATTCCCTTCTTTGCCTCCATGGATAACATTTTTTTGGTCTCCACAGATACCTCAATGCACCACCCATCTTTTTTCCTTCATCAATTCTATGGTTAACCTGATATCTACTCCTGGGCAATCTAATCAATGACAGTTTACCCGCTGTGACTGACCAGGAATACCATGAAACTCTTGAGTACCTGGCAAGTAAGGCTTCTGTGGATGATGCAAAGAAAAGAATCACCTTGCAGCAGATGGTAAAGGCTCTCAAACATACTTTGGATGAAAAGTTTATGATCCATTCAATTTCCCAAAAGTCAAACAACCAGCCTTTCCTGGTGAAATCTACACCGCAGCTCCAAAACAGAAATGCTGGGTTTCCAAACTCTGCAGTTTCTTCAAACGAAAGAAATGAAGACATCATAGAAGTGACGACTACATCCCAATACCCTCTTCCTTTCCTCCACAAAGAAAAAAGTGGACTAGGCCTACTGGGGAAAACCACAGTAAAAAAATGAACAAAGATGTCTACCCCCTGGGTGGTTAGTTAAAGACATTGAGAGTCATTCATGACAAGTAGTTGTCGAGGCTCGACCCTCCGTCCATTAATTGTGGCAGACACAGTACGTACGTACTTGCCTTTCTTATTCACTAGAAAAAAAATACTGTAAAAAATAGTCACATCATAGCAAGAAAGTAAATATACCTGTGTTTACTGCTGTGGTATCTTGGCCTTGATGCTGACCATCAAGGCGGTGGTGAAGGCTCGAGTTATGTAGCTGCCCATCATTATTCACTAAGGATGTTCTCACTGATGATGACAGATGTATTTCATCAAGTTGACTTCCATCTAGGTCAGCCACCTTCAACAAATTTGCATATGAAGTTAATGTAATAATCACTTAATTAAAATGCAGTACAATACTTTAAAAAAATAAAAGCCTTCAGTGTGGCTGTGAATGTTGAGTCTCCCAAATATTGCATAAAAAAAAAGTATTGGTAGCTAATGAGAATTAAATTTATGCAGGGGATGGATAATATACAACTACGTATTGTATGCCTAGAACATAGTGCAGTCAAAACTACTGTAAAATCATTTGTACATTTTATAACTAAAGCTTTATCTTATCCTATGTTTTACCTCAACATCTGTGCTACATCAGCGTACATTCAGACCAACTTAAACTCAATATTCCCTTCGTTTTCTTTTGTTTTGTAATGACATACAGCAAAAATGGATTACTAGCCCATTGTTACTAGTGAAGGGCTCTTGATTCAAGGAATGGTAATTATTCTCCCATTCCTTGGATTGAACCTGAATGCCTCCCATTTCCCAAGTGCAATATGACCATTGTTGGTTTAGCACTTTCCCACGATTAGCATGGATACTGACATAAGCCACTTTCCATGACAGTCATGTCTTTCAGGGAAAGGACTCTTAATCACTTCACAATGAAAATGTCAAGAAAACATTACAAGGATAAGAACAACTAAGGAATACAGAAGAAAGCAAAAAGCATATACTGTACCTAAGTAAAAATTTGTAATATTTACTTATCTTACATTTTCTTGAGACAAGACTTCAATGACAAGACAGTAGTAATCCCCATCCCTTCTCTTTCGTGATTGATGTCTACCAACCCCTTACCTATAATTATACTGAATCAAGAAGGAGAATATGGATAATAATTATACTGAATCAGGAAGAATATGGATAATTCATGTTGGATACAAAAAGCTTATTAGATACATATTTACAGGAACAGATGAATGATGAACGAATTATACTAGTACCTGTTGTGTAGAAGCTGGTGTGGTAGTGTACATGATGTTGAGACCATTCGTTGATGGCACTGTGTGTGGGGTAACTTCTTCATCTCTACTGTTGATCATAATATATGTTGCATGATCTCCAATGGAAGATGTCACTCCTGGACCTCCAGCAGGTGTTGCTAAGGCCATGCCATATGAACAATTTACTTCATTTTCTTCTGAACCACTGATTGGAATGATTGATGGTACTGTTAAAGGGTTACTGCTGATGAAGATCCCATCTTTTGTTGAAACAGTGCCACTGAGACTTGCAGATTCCAAGTCAGATGGCAGCAATTGTTCTGGAATGAGATGAGCAGGTGTCCCTCCTGGCAACAAAAATTCTGTCAAGTCCTTTGATTTTACTTGACTATCTCGGTCTTGCTGTTGGTGTTGTGAAACCTGTTGCAGCTGGTGCGGTTGTTTCATAGATTGAGATTTTTTATCATTGCGATGAACTTTGCGAATATGAGATGTGAGATCAGCCTTTACAGCAAATGATTTAAAACAAAGTGCACAAGTAAAATGCTTTACTTTTTCATGTCGTTTTTTATGCCTTGTAACACACCGAGCAGTTCTAAACAATTTACCACAAACTTCACAAGAAAATGGCCTTTCTTGTCTATGAAATATCATATGCTCTAGCAAGTAATTACTATCCACATAACCTTTTCCACACACTTTGCATATATTAGGCCTCTCATTTGTGTGGTGTTGCAAAAAGTGGTGTTGCTGATCCCGCTTTGCATTGAATCCCATCCCACACATTTCACACACCCAGGGTTTGTCTAAGTTATGCAACACTAGGTGCTTGGCTAAATTTCCCCTACAACTTAATACTTTGTTGCAGATGTAACATGTGTGGGGGTCCCGACTTCCTTGACCTGAAGGAGCCACTTTATATTCTCGCTGCCGAAGTGGTTTGCCATCTTCCCCTAACTTTCTCGCATACTTTCGTTTTTCGGTCTTCTCACGTGGTTTTGCTTTAGGACCAGGTTTTCTCTTGGTCTTTTTAATGGTATTCTCTTCTGGAGGGGTTTGAGGGGGTGTATCTCCTGGGTCATCAACCATTTCTTCTTCTATTTTTGTCATTGCTGTATCTGTTCTGTCTTTGTTCCATCTGCCTTCTGAATTGTTGTTTTGTAAGGTCTGAATAGTAGTTGTAGTTAATGAGTTTAGTGAGGCAGTATCCTGACTTTTGACTTTCTGATGAGGTGTTGTGAACTTGAATAAGGCTGATGAGAGCTCTTGTACTGTGTGAGTCATATGATGTTGACTTAAATCTTTGGGTTGGGTGAAGTCTCTTCCACACACAGCACAGTTCCACGTTGTCTCGCAATCTGCATTATCCTCTACATCTTGTTCTTGAATGTTTTGTCGCTCAACAATATAATGTGCATCATAATTTCTCTGAGGATCTCCCCTTTCAATCTTAAGTTCGTATGTGGGTTCTTCAGGTTGCCTCAGAGGTGACATTAAAGCATCAACAGTCGACTGGGATGTTGTCGTTGTAAATGTTAAGCTGTTTGGATTTTCTGTGCAATCCTTCTCTTGGTGGTACCCAACAGCTTCTGAGCTAGTGAATGCTAGGTTGCAGTAAGCACATGTCCATACCACACTACATGGAGTATCATTCTTACTTTCAGATCTAATGGTTGGTCTAAGCACTTCACTCTGATGGTATTGATTAGAGTCCACACTATTTATGATATTATTCTCTGAAAGTTTGGTATGCACAAGACTTCCAGCCCTTGTAAGCATACTAAAGCCATGTAGATGTTGTGGTATGCTCTCTACATCCTGCTCTGCAATAATGCGAACCATATCTAGACTGAGAGTGTCATCACCTAAGAGCTTTACTATGACCTGTGGGGGTAATTTGCGGCCATTTCCATTTACACTTTGGCAGTCAGAAGGAGCTACCATTGATGTTACAACAGCATCTATTGAGGATGAAGTCACAAGGTTGCCATCAATAACTGCCTCATCAGATGTACTGACAATCTGATTCATATCCATGTGAGATGCTCTACTGGGTGTTGACGATCCTACAGCAGACATTGTAGCAACTGTGAGTGTATCGCTAGCAGAGATGGCAGCATCCCCAAAGTTATTATCTGTATTAATGCTTGCAGACTGAATAGTGTTTGTTGTATTAAGAACAGACTCATTACCTGTATTTCCACTAGCATGGGACGTAACAGTCAATGTACCAGCAACTGAAAGAGGTGGTGCTGGAAGAGGTAGTGTCCCAGTATGAGACGTAGTTGTGAGAACTGTGGCTGCAGAGAGAGCATTGTTAACCAGAGCTGATGAAGCCAGAGCCTCACCCCCAGACAGAGTAACAGTGGTCAAAGTGTCTGTATCAGATACAGCAGTAGAATCATCATGTACCACAGAGGTCAACTTGAGGGTTGTTGCTGGGTCCTGTTGCAACTTGATGTGATCATAATGATCATACATAATGTGGTATTCTGCATCTTCCCCAACACCAGAATCCTGATACCTGTTGACATTCATGTACATTATACATCTCTTACTTAAAAAATTACCAAATTTCACCACATTCATTCCATTCATGATGCTGCTCTAGTCTACAAAGTTACTTAGTTGATGAAAAATGTCCAATTTTAGTTCATGTGATATGACAGCCTTACATAAAACCAATGAGAAAAAAAAATTAGAGAAAATTTAAGAAGTTCTAAAGTATGTAATACAGTGGTACCCCGGTTTACGATATTTTTTCATTCCAGAATGCTGTTCAAGTGCCATTACCAAACGAATTTATCTCCTTAAGAAAAGTTGTAAAATAGACTAGTCCTTTTAGACCCCCAAAATTACACTTACAAAAGCATTTAAAAAAATAAACTTACATAAAAGGGTGAGTTTGGGGACCATCGTAAACCGGGGTACCACTGTATAAGCATGGAATGACATGCAAAAAAGATATTTGAAAGCTGTATATTTCATTCCTTGCCCTGAAATTGCTTTTTAGTAAATTTATTGTAATATGCTACTAGTATGTTGCCCATGGCCTAGTAGGCAACACTCGCTTCACAAACTGAGTGTCTGTGATTCAATCCCCAGCAAGGGTGGAAACACTGGGCATGTTTCCTTACACCTGTTGTCCCATTAACCTATCAAGCAAGTAGGTACCTGGGTGTTAGTTGACTGGAGTGGGTCACATCCTGGGGGACAAGACTGAAGACCCCAATGGAAATAAGACAAGACAGTCCCTCAATGATGCACTGCCTTTCTTGGGTTATCCTGGGTGGCTAACCCTCCAGGGTTAAAAATCCGAATAAAATCTCATCTTATCTTATGCTTGATGAAGAGGCTCCCAGAGCAGAAAAATAAATTTTTCAATTTGTTGTATTTTAAAGAATGGGTTTTCTTTGATTAACAAATGTTGTACAGTATGATGCAATGTAACAATAAAATAATTGAAGTTATTTTTATACTAGTGTTAATAATTGTGGAACACACCCTTTCAAGCTGTGCCAGTCATCCATGACTAATTACAGTGTCACATTATAAATACTGCATCTATATAAATTCTCATCTATGCCTTTAATAATAATAATAATAATAATAATAATAATATCTTTATTTACTACAAGTACATGTACAAGGTATACAGACCATAGCTGACATCAATGACATACTACTGTATAGAAAGACGCTTGTTATGCAGAGCATTTCGGGCAAATTAGGTCACTTTTGTCCCAGGATGCAACCCACACCAGATGAATAACACCCAGGTACCCATTTTACTGATGGGTGAACATAGACAACTGGTATAAGGAAACACGTCCAATGTTTCCACCCCTTCGCCGGGAATCAAACACGGACCCTCACCATGTGAAGCAAGAGATTTTGCTACCAAGCCATGGGGCACTTACCTAGGAGCTTTTTTCAATCTGTACACAAACTTTTTAACTAATTCCCCGTAATGTTGATGTGCATTCTAAAAAAAAGGTAAAAATTATTATTATTATTATTATTATTATTATTATTACTACTTAAGAAAACATGGGAGGGGTCAACATAAATGAACTGACCACACCTAACAAAAAGTCAATAAATACTGATAACATCAGGACATCAGAAAGGTTCTCATTGATCAAAATTAGTCTTCAAATGTACCAAAAATGTATAAAAATTATCTGTGGACATCCCATACACTCAAGACTGCATAAAAGTTCCATTCACTCTACTACTCTTAGATTCTCCATTCACTCACCACTTCGTCCACCACAGCACCAGCCACCACTTCGTCCACCACAGCACCAGCCACCACTTCGTCCACCACAGCACCAGCCACCACTTTGTCCACCACAGCACCAGCCACCACTTTGTCCACCACAGCACCAGCCACCACTTCATTCACAGCACCAGCCACCACTTCGTTCACCACAGCACCAGCCACCACTTTGTCCACCACAGCACCAGCCACCACTTCGTCCACCATAGCACCAGCCACCACTTCGTCCACCACAGCACCAGCCACCACTTCGTCCACTACAGCACCAGCCACCACTTCGTTCACAGCACCAGCCACCACTTCGTTCACCATAGCACCAGCCACCACTTCGTTCACCACAGCACCAGCCACCACTTCGTCCACCACAGCACCAGCCACCACTTCGTTCACCACAGCACCAGCCACCACTTCGTTCACCACAGCACCAGTCCACCACGCCCTTCGTTCACCGACAGCACCAGCCACCACTTCGTCCCAGCCCACCACCACCGTCACCAGCCACCACTTCGTCCACCACAGCACCAGCCACCACTTCGTCCACCACAGCACCAGCCACCACTTACCCCGTTCACAGCACCAGCCACCACTTCGTTCACCATAGCACCAGCCACCACTTCGTTCACCACAGCACCAGCCACCACTTCGTCCACCACAGCATCAGCCACCACTTCGTCCACCACAGCACCATCCACCACTTCGTCCACCACAGCACCAGCCACCACTTCGTCACCACAGCACCAGCCACCACTTCGTTCACCACAGCACCAGCCACCACTTCGTTCACCACAGCACCAGCCACCACTTCGTTCACCACAGCACCAGCCACCACTTCGTTCACCATAGCACCAGCCACCACTTCGTCCACCATAGCACCAGCCACCACTTCGTTCACCATAGCACCAGCCACCACTTCGTTCACCACAGCACCAGCCACCACTTCGTTCACCATAGCACCAGCCACCACTTCGTTCACCACAGCACCAGCCACCACTTCGTCCACCACAGCACCAGCCACCACTTCGTTCACCACAGCACCAGCCACCACTTCGTTCACCACAGCACCAGCCACCACTTCGTTCACCACAGCACCAGCCACCACTTCGTTCACAGCACCAGCCACCACTTCGTTCACCATAGCACCAGCCACCACTTCGTTCACCATAGCACCAGCCACCACTTCGTTCACCACAGCACCAGCCACCACTTCGTTCACAGCACCAGCCAACAGATTAAACACCCAGCAACTCACATGCCTGGCGTCTGTGGCTGCTCAAGGAGCAGATCTCACAGAATATTTCTCGACAGCCACAGAGCACAGACCAGTTGTTATTCCTCAGGTAAACATTGTGGGTCTGGTGTGGAGGAGGATCAGGTGCCACCGCTGTGGGATCTAACTTCACCTAAACGGCAGTTATGGGCTCTGAATCTAAAGACTGCCAAAATCACTATATTTACCCCACTAAAAGTTCAAACATTTCTTCAGAAGCACTCTCTAAGTTTTCTCTAATATGAGATGGCAGGTTTTCATGCCTGGAGATTTTGGACCAGTCATTTATGAGGTCATTTGCTTTTTCAAGTGGAAGGATGAGCAAATTGCCAGTCTTTTTCCTGGTTATTTTATTTAAGTCTGGCATGGAAAGGTATAAATAAAATAACCAGGAAAGACTGGCAATGTTGCTCATCCCTTCCACTTGAAAAGCAAATGACCTCAAAAATGACTGGTCAAATCTCCAGGCATGAAAACCTGCCATCTCATATTAGAGAAAACTTAGAGAGTGCTTCTGAAGAATGTTTGAACTGATTAATTTTATGAGCCAAAATATTGATGAGAGTGATTGCCTCTTCACAGAGTATGAATTAGATAACGCATTAACCAAAGGTCGATCAACTGCTCCTGGAGAGGATGGTATAACCTATGATATTCTCAGAACTTTAAGGCACGTGCCTAATAATCCTTTGTTGGCACTGTATAATACCAGTTACATTGAGGGAGTTCTTCCTACTTCCTGGACCAATAGTCTCATTGTGCCTATCCCTAAGCCCCAACAGCCTGATACATTTAGACCGATCTCCTTAACTAGCTGTCTTTGTAAAATTTTTGAAAGAATGATACTTAACAGACTGTACTATAGAATCAGACACCAACTCTCCCCCTCCCTCTATGTTTTCATGAAAGGTAAGAGTGTGCAGAATTGTATCTCCACCTTTTTCACCTCACACACTCTACTAGTTTTACCACATTTCTTGATCTAATATCTGCATTTGATATCATGAAGAGAACTGTTATACTACATGAACTAGCCAAAATGAATATTGGTGGTAGCCTACTCTGCTGGATAATAGGATACCTGTCAAACAGAGTATCCTCTGTCCTCTACCAAGGCTTTAGAAGCGAGTCTAAAGAAATGTCCCTAGGTACACCAGAGGGAGGAGTTCTCAGTCCCATGCTATTTAATATTCTGATTAATGCCCTCCTAAATGCTCTTCCTGCCTCACCTAAACATATAGCTATAAGCTATGCTGATGACATCATGATCCATACAACAGGGCATAAAAAGATGAGTTCCGTTCTTAATGAAGTTCAAGCAATTTGTAATCGACTAGGCCTCATAATATCTTCCTCTAAAACAAAGATATTAACAAGCAAACGACATCCCCCACCCATCTATTTGCAGGGTGAAAACATTAGCTACGTTAAAACTTACAGATATCTTGGTGTAGATGTACCCTTTACCAAATCTACTATACCACAACTAAATAAAAAAAGCAAAGATAGACTAAATGCTCTTAAAGCTGTTGCTGGATACAACCCCAACTATGGTGCTAATGTGAGAATCCGAGAATGATGTACATAGCCTATATTAGGTCCTTAATTGATTATGCTGCTCCCATGTTGATATTAGCTCGAGAAAGTTCTCTCCGACCCTTGGAGTTAATGCAAAATGAAGCTCTCAGAATTATTCTTGGCTGTCCCAAATCTACAAAGGTTCTTAATATGAGGAAGGAGCTTGGTATTACTAGTATCAGTGATAGGATTGTTGAGATTAACACTGTACTTGGTATTAGATTGTTAAGAAATGAACCAGACACTGTCACAATGAATCTTACTAAATGTCTAGAAGTAAATACTCACAGATCTAAATGGATTGTGAAAACATGCAATTACATTAAGTTTTACAACCTGCATGAATTGTATCACTGTAGGCAACAAGAGCATTTCACCCCTCCATGGAAGATGTGTTCATTTAATATCACATACCTGCAAGTCCCTCCCAAGAAGCTCATTGCTAGTAATCCCTTCCTTAAATCACTTGTTAAAGCAACTGCTCAAGAAGAAATTTATCGCCTAGCTGGTAGTAATAAGTTATCTCAAGTTATATACACTGATGGATCTAAACAGGAGTCTTCTGGCAGGGCTGCATCTGCTCTGGTTGCCACCTCCCTAGTTAAGAACAATAATAATTTTTTTGAACTAGGCATAAGAATTAACAACTGGGCGTCTACACTGCAAACTGAATTGTTTGCAATCCTTATGGCACTAAAGCTAACTTATGACACTGAGCTTGACTCTATCATTATTACTGATTCTATGTCATCATTGAAGGCTCTTGACTCCTATAATGACTCTAACAGCATGCTCATTGGAGAAGCCAGGTATAGATACTAAAAAATCCGGGACAAAGGAATTAAAGTACATTTGCTATGGATTCCGTCACACATTGGATTACTCCTTCATGATAAAGTTGATATGTTAGCCAAGAAGAGCACCCATAAGGAGAATGTAGAATATAACTTTGGTATATCTGTGTCTAGCATTAGGAATAATATTAGGAGAGAAATAAATAATGAAAATGATAGCTATAGGAATGCAGTTAGAAGCCTGAGTAGATCTATAACCCACTATGATAACATGAATGTAGATAAGTATGTTTATGGAGCAACTTGCAATGTGAACAGACTGACTGATGTTGTAGTGGCCAGGCTTCGGCTTGGCTACAAGTACTTCTGGCAGTTTGGGAGATACACAGATGATGATCAAACTAAATGCAAATTATGTGATCAGGCATATGGTCACTGTCTTGAACACTATGTGCTGAATTGTCCACTTATTGAGGAATATATAGACAGTATAATAACCTATGTGACATGTCAAGATATCTTATTAGTGAAGGTAGGATACCACTTATTCTAAGCAAATTTCCTAAATTTGCTTGTAACAGATAAGTGAACTGTAGATATAAATCCAAATTAATTTCCATGAACGTGCCTATCTGTGCTCATGATAATGCGAGCACAGATGGGCATGTTTGTGGAGCAACTTGCAATGTGAACAGACTGACTGATGTTGTAGTGGCCAGGCTTAGGCTTGGCTACAGGTACTTCTGACAGTTTGGGAGACAGATGATGATCAAACTAAATGCAAATTATGTGATCAGGCATATGGTCACTGTCGTGAACACTATGTGCTTAATTGTGCACTTATTGAGGAATATAGAGATAGACAATATAATAACCTATGTGACATGTCAAGATATCTTATTCATGAAATAAGATACCTGCTTGTAACAGATAATTGAAATGTAGATATAAACCCAAATGTACAATTGTTAACCCCTTTGGGGCCTAGTGCCTAGGCCTTTTGTGTATCCATATGCTCTTGCGCTACCGTCCACAGGATGGATATGGGGTGCACAATAAACTAGCCACTTCGGTGGCAAAATCTAATCTAAAAAATCGGTGGCAAAATCTAATCTCCATGAACGTGCCTATCTGTGCTCATGATAATATGAACATAGATGGGCATGTTTATGGAGCAACTTGCAATATGAACAGACTGACTGATGTTGTAGTGGCCAGGCTTAGGCTTGTCTACAAGTACTGACTGATGTTGTAGTGGCCAGGCTTAGGCTTGGCTACAAGTACTGACTGATGTTGTAATGGCCAGGATTAGGGTTGTCTACAAGTACTGACTGATGTTGTAGTGACCAGGCTTAGGCTTGGCTACAAGTACTGACTGATGTTGTAGTGGCCAGGCTTAGGCTTGGCTACAAGTACTGACTGATGTTGTAGTGGGCAGGCTTAGGCTTGGCTACAAGTACTGACTGATGTTGTAGTGGGCAGGCTTAGGCTTGGCTACAAGTACTGACTGATGTTGTAGTGGCCAGGCTTAGGCTTGGCTACAAGTACTGACTGATGTTGTAGTGGCCAGGCTTAGGCTTGGCTACAAGTACTTCTGACAGTTTGGGAGACACAGATGATGATCAAACTAAATGTAAATTATGTGGTCAGGCATATGGTTACTGTCTTGAACACTATGTGCTTAATTGTCCACTTATTGAGGAATACAGAGATAGACAGTATAATAATCTATGTGACATGTCAAGATATCTTATTAATGAAAATAAGATACCAAGTATACTAAGCAAATTCCCTAAATTTGCTTGTAACATAAGTGAACTGTAGATATAAATCCATATGTACAATTGTTAACCCTTTTGGGACCTAGTTCCTAGGGCTTTTGTGTATCCATATGCTCTTGCACTACCGTCCACAGAATGGATATGGAGTGCACAATAACCTAGCCACTTCGGTGGCAAAATTTAAAAAAAAAATCTAAAACAAAAAAAATACTGTAAACAGTTCGCTATTACTACTACTAGTTGTATTCAGGTATAGGTTCACATAAATACAGCTACATAAATTATCATACATGGCAGCATATTTGTAGATTACCTAGGATAACCCAAGAAAGTCAGACTGACATTTCCACTGGGGGTCCATGTAATACCTTATTATTAAAACATTAAAAGAAGATATATACTAGGAATAAGGTAAACTGAGTTATTTACATATACATCAGAGGATAGATCACAGTAATAGGTACATGTATGATCTATCCTCTCTTTGATGTACATGTAAATTACTTAGTTTACCTTATTCTAGTATGTCTTCTTTAAATGTTTTAATAATAAGGTATTACAAGGACCCCAATGGAAATAAGTCAATACAGCCACTCAGTGTGTGAGGCGAGTGCGTTGCCAACAGAGTCACTTGTAAGTTTATATCAAGTATGAGTGTTGCAAGTATGCAACAGCGACACTTTCCCACGCATCAATATCTGGGGCTCTACCTTTCTACCTTTCTTTGTCATACACTTCGCACTCAAATGTGTCCATTTATCTAAGGTTGACACCTTAATTGTAACTAATTCTTAATCATTCATAAATGCTCTTAACTCCTTGAGTATTAATTGTAGCATGTTTGTACAGTCAGTAGCCAGACACAGGTATGGTAGGATTGTAGTAACAGTGGAGTTAGAGTACACTTTTTGTGGCTTCCATCTCGCATTTGTCTTCAGATGCATAATAGTTAGTTAGTTTGATATCTTTATTATGCACCCCATACCCATCCTGTGGGCGGTAGTCAAAAGATTAGAGGTACATAATGGGTCCAGGGACTGGACCCCAAAGTTTTGATAGCTGAGCAAGTTACAAAGGTAATGAACTCACAAGTTACAAATGTAATGAACTCACAAGTTACAAAGGTAATGAACTCACAAGTTACAAAGGTAATGAACTCACAAGTTACAAAGGTAATGAACTCACAAGTTACAAAGGTAATGAACTCACAAGTTACAAAGGTAATGAACTCACAAGTTACAGGTAATGAACTCACAAGTTACAAAGGTAATGAACTCACAAGTTACAAAGGTAATGAATTCACAAGTTACAAAGGTAATGAACTCACAAGTTACAAAGGTAATGAACTCACAAGTTACAAAGGTAATGAACTCACAAGTTACAAAGGTAATGAACTCAAAGATTACAAAGGTAATGAACTCACAAGTTACAAAGGTAATGAATCATAGAACTGATGAATTGACAAAGGCCTTCACTGAGGGAGTAGATTACAATCTCGGACTGTCAGCAATTTCAGAACAATAATAAGCAAAGAAGTTCATTGACTTGAGACTGGAGGAGAGTGACACCAATCAGTACATCTATTATCATTCTATCATGCGGGAGGAGCCACATGTCTATGAGCGGCCTCTTGAATGTCAAACCGCCCAGCTACCACCAGATGTAGACCAAACAAGATGTAAACTTTGCCAGTTGGATTATTGTCACACCCTGCGTCATTATGTACTGGAGTGCGATAAAATTAATGAATTCAGAGACTACTCATTCAGAAATGTTCAAGATATGTCAAAGTATTTTATCCACAGTGGTATATTACAGACCATTCTGGAAAAATACCCTGACTTTGCTCCCTGTAAATAAAGCATTGACACGTGTGTGTGTGTGTGTGTGTGTGTGTATGTACATGTGTGTATGTGTATGTGTGTATGTATATACATGTATGCGTGTGTATGTGTATATGTATATGTGTGTGTGTGTGACCCAACAATTAAAATTTGCACCAATAACTCATTACAGTTGTGGCTGGGTGTAGACTAATAGATTGCTCATTGCTTTATAATTTGTTCATGAGTGCAACCATGTACAGACGTAAGTAAATTTACTTACATGATTCATTACCTTGTAACTAGTGAATTAATTACCATTGTACCTTGTTCAGCTATCAAAACTTTGGGGCCCAGTCTCTGGACCCTATATATACCTCTGTAATCTGCAAATACCTTTGTAACTTGTCATGATTGTGACCATCTGAGTTCATTACCTTTGTAACTTGCTCAGCTATCAAACTTTGAGGTCCAGTCCCTGGACCCATTATGTACCTCTGTAATCTTTTGACTACCGCCCACAGGATGGGTATGGGGTGCATAATAAAGATATCAAACAAACAACATACCGGTCGGTTTATTCTGGAAAAATACCTGAATTGCTCACTAAATAAAGATAATATTTGCATTAATAACTCATTGCAGTTGTTATCAGGTGTGGACGTGTGAATGTTTCATTACTTTTGTAACTTGTTCAGCTATCAAAACTTTGGGGTCCAGTCCCTGGACCCATTATGTACCTCTGTAATCTTTTTGACTACCGCCCACAGGATAGGTATGGTGGTGGCTGGTGCTACGGTGGACGAAGTGGTGGCTGGTGCTACGGTGGACGAAGTGGTGGCTGGTGCTGTGGTGGACGAAGTGGTGGCTGGTGCTACGGTGGACGAAGTGGTGGCTGGTGCTACGGTGGACGAAGTGGTGGCTGGTGCTACGGTGGACGAAGTGGTGGCTGGTGCTACGGTGGACGAAGTGGTGGCTGGTGCTGTGGTGGACGAAGTGGTGGCTGATGCTACGGTGGACGAAGTGGTGGCTGGTGCTGTGGTGGACGAAGTGGTGGCTGGTGCTATGGTGGACGAAGTGGTGGCTGGTGCTATGGTGGATGAAGTGGTGGCTGGTGCTGTGGTGAACGAAGTGGTGGCTGGTGCTATGGTGGACGAAGTGGTGGCTGGTGCTGTGGTGGACGAAGTGGTGGCTGGTGCTATGGTGGACGAAGTGGTGGCTGGTGCTGTGAACGAAGTGGTGGCTGGTGCTATGGTGGACGAAGTGGTGGCTGGTGCTATGGTGGACGAAGTGGTGGCTGGTGCTGTGGTGAACGAAGTGGTGGCTGGTGCTATGGTGGACGAAGTGGTGGCTGGTGCTATGATGGACGAAGTGGTGGCTGGTGCTGTGGTGGACGAAGTGGTGGCTGGTGCTATGGTGGACGAAGTGGTGGCTGGTGCTGTGGTGAACGAAGTGGTGGCTGGTGCTATGGTGGACGAAGTGGTGGCTGGTGCTGTGGTGGACGAAGTGGTGGCTGGTGCTATGGTGGACGAAGTGGTGGCTGGTGCTGTGGTAAACGAAGTGGTGGCTGGTGCTATGGTGGACGAAGTGGTGGCTGGTGCTATGGTGGACGAAGTGGTGGCTGGTGCTATGATGGACGAAGTGGTGGCTGGTGCTGTGGTGGACGAAGTGGTGGCTGGTGCTGTGGTGAACGAAGTGGTGGCTGGTGCTATGGTGGACGAAGTGGTGGCTGGTGCTATGGTGGACGAAGTGGTTGCTGGTGCTATGATGGACGAAGTGGTGTCTGGTGCTGTGGTGGACGAAGTGGTGGCTGGTGCTATGGTGGACGAAGTGGTGGCTGGTGCTGTGGTGAACGAAGTGGTGGCTAGTGCTATGGTGGACAAGTGGTGGCTGGTGCTGTGGTGGACGAAGTGGTGGCTGGTGCTATGGTGGACGAAGTGGTGGCTGGTGCTGTGGTGAACGAAGTGGTGGCTGGTGCTATGGTGGACGAAGTGGTGGCTGGTGCTATGGTGGACGAAGTGGTGGCTGGTGCTATGATGGACGAAGTGGTGGCTGGTGCTGTGGTGGACGAAGTGGTGGCTGGTGCTATGGTGGACGAAGTGGTGGCTGGTGCTGTGGTGGACGAAGTGGTGGCTGGTGCTGTGGAGGACGAAGTGGGTACATAATAAAGATAATAAATTAACTACCGAGTAGTTTGACGTCCTCAGAGCCTTCATTATTATTATTATAATCAAATAGAAGCGCTAAACCACAAGGGGTTATACAGCTCTCAGAGCCTTCAGAATCTCCAGTCCCCAGTTTTTAGAGAAAGAATGCACATACGTCACTCTTGCTTTCAGTTCACTAGTTCCCCAACAAATTATACGATATTGCGGGAAAAAGGTTACAAAAAATGTTCTATAGAACGAAAAACAACATATCAGCAGAAGTAGCCTCAAGATTAATCGTTTTGCCGGTCAGCAATGTGGCCAAACTATTTAACAACCAAACTTTCAAAATAGCCACCAGTTCTTCCTGTTCAATCAGTCTTGGTGCAGAAAAACAAGAAGGAATCCTCAACCTGCGCAGGAGTTTAGTTGAGCCGCATGAGCAGCTAGCTCATGCGGCTCAGACTAATGGAAATAAGTCACTGTCTGACTTTTTGGGTTATCCTAGGTTCTCTACCCATATGCTGCTATGTATGATAATCTATGTAACTGTATTTGTGTATATCTGAATAAACTTACTTACTTACTAGCTTCTTGTGCACCCACAGGTAATCCTGTGAGCGGTAGAGCCAAAAACAGGATTACAGATGTTACAATGGGTCTTTGCAAGACTTCACTGGGCATTATTACATCACTATGAAGAAATTACCATTGTACCTTGTTCAGCTATCAAAACTTTGGGGCCCAGTTTCTGGACCCTATATATACCTCTGTAATCTGCAAATACCTTTGTAACTTGTCATGATTGTGACCATCTGAGTTCATTACCTTTGTAACTTGCTCAGCTATCAAACCTTGAGGTCCAGTCCCTGGACCCATTATGTACCTCTGTAATCTTTTGACTACCGCCCACAGGATGGGTATGGGGTGCATAATAAAGATATCAAACTGTAACTGTAAACTATGAAGAAATACCAGTCAATTCATATTTTATTAATTACTTCATATAGTTGTTGTACACATTACACCGAGGAATACAATCTCAAAAAGTTAGTAAGTTGATTTTAGTCACAGATACACAATAAGTGTCAGGGTACAAGATTGTTCAACTGCCTCCCAGCATACATCAGGGGATTACCAACAAACCCTGGCTGTCTTCAAGCAGGCACTGGACAGGCACCTAAAGTCGGTACCTGACCAGCCAGGCTGTGATTCGTACGTTGGACTGCGTGCGGCCAGCAGTAACAGCCTGGTTGATCAGGCTCTGGTCCAACATGAGGCCTGGTCACAGACCGGGCCGCAGGGGCGTTGACCCCTGCAACTCTCTCCAGGTAAACTCCAGTGTAAAGTCAGTGACTTTTCCATTGGGATCCCTGAAAGCTGATATCTAATTAACGCTATTTTTTATAGTTACTTTATATAGTTGTCTTACACAGTACAGAAATATTGTCTCAAAAAATTGATATCTTATTACCATAAAAAACATTGGTCATAATTGGGTTGCAATCTGTATAAAAGCAGTTCATTCATCTAGTCGATGCAAAATGTGGATTCAACCTCAAGATTTCAGATATCCTATCATTAACAATGAAATGTTTTGCCATATCCTGTAAGATTTGCATGGAGGTGTGTCTGAAAGGTTGAATGTTTGGACACTCTAAAATATAATGCTCCAGTGTATGTCCCTTCTCTGTCTACACGTTGCATTTTATGTCATTGACATCATCTCTGTGCCAACCATACTGCCAGCGATACTTAATAACCTTAGTCCATCAGTAACAGCATCTTACAATCTACTGACCTTATTATTTTCTCTGGAAATATGATCCATTTCATTATGATGGATAATGGATCTGCTTGTTCCTATCTGTACTGTTCTTTCTTCAAACTCGTTTGCTAATTCCTTTCTGACAATACTCAGTAAGCTTCAGGTCCCATGTCCTTAACAGTACCCGTAGCTTGATCGCTAGCGTACTCAGCTCACACACTGAGGTCCGGGGTCGATCCCCGGTACGACTGGAAAACATTAGGACGTGTTTCCATAAGACACCTGCTGTCCATGTTCACCCATCAGTAAAATAGGTACCTGGGTGTTAGTTGACCGGGGTGGGTCGCATCTTGGGACAAAACTGACCTAATTTGCCCGAAATGCTCAGCATAACAAGCGGCTTTCTATATAGTAGTATGTCATTGATGTCAGCTATGGTCTGTATACCTTGTAAATGTACTTGTAGAAATAAAGATATATTATTTTCTTATTATTATTATATATCATTATATGTGTCCTCCACACTGACTGTGCTCAGGTCGTCATAACCATCAACCCAACAACAACAACAACAACAACAATATGGAAGCTCAGACCTCGGGAAAAAAAAATCTGCTAACATGAGTAAACTGAAGCTTCTTAGTCATAGTACGAAGCTAAGCCACAATACGAACTACAAGGGTATGTATGTATGTATATGCACATGTATATGGGCCGAGTATTGCCCGTGGTCCCGTGGCCAGGTGGCTAAAGCTCTCACTTCACACGGCGAGGGTCTGTGTTCAATTCCCAGCGAGGGTAGAAACATTGGGCATGTTTCTTTACACAGAAATGCTCAGCATAACAAGGGGCTTTCTATATAGTAGTATGTCATTGATGTCAGCTATGGTCTGTATACCTTGTACATGTACTTGTAGTAAATAAAGATATTATTATTATTATTATTATTATTAGTATTAGTATTAGTATTATTATTACTGCCGTGGAGGAGCTGTATGGATGATTTAGTTTTTTTGTTTTTGGTGTTGCAACCTTCAAGGAGATGAAGATGCTGGCGAAGGACTGTTTAGCCAAGGAATTCGTACTATGCTTCCCTTTCTTATATCAAACTTGATTACCTTCCATTCCCGAGGCACTGTATTGTCATGCCCAAGACACTTTGACTTTTTTGGGTTATCCTAGGTAATTTACACGTATGTTACTATGTATGATAATTTGTGTAACTTTATTTATGTGTACCTGTACTTAAATAAACTTACTTCCCAGTATACATAAGGGGGATTACCAATAGACCCTTGGTTGTCTTCAAGAGGAAACTGGACAGTACCTGACCAACCAGGCTGTGGTTCATATATTACCTGGAGGAGTATAGTACCTGCAAATCTTCATCAGAAGCCTCCAAGCGACCAGCAGTAACAGCCTGGTTGATCAGGCCCTGATCCACCGTGAGGCCTGGTCATGGACCAACCAGTGGGGGCATTGACCACCGGAACACCCTCCAGGTATGGGTTCTCCCAGAATGAGGGATAGTAATAGGTTAAAATATAAAGATAAAATATAAAGGTTTATTTCTTTGTAAAGGTTAAAATGTGTTATTACAATTTTGGTTTGCTAAGTACAAAGAAAGCCACTATCATGCCGGGGAATTTCGGGTTAGGTAAGGTTTGTCAGGAAACAGGACAAGTGTTTCCTGATGCAGGTCTTAGTCAGATGATGACCCGCCGTTGGAGTTATTGGTCATCTGACCGAGGTCTTCCGCTGGCTTATCGGTCCACCCCTTTAAAAATTATGGTCATACTTATAGCCATAGTAATAGTCTCTTTTACTGCTTTTTATTGTACAGTAAGTAGTATGTGGGAACAGAGTGCAGCGACATGACCTTACACCATCACTCCAGGATTTGAACTAAGATCAGGGCAGTGCCCTCGCCAAATGGTCTGTCTATAAGATTGGATATTAAGTACACTCTGGACGGTTACAAATGGATTATAAAGGACCAATGCAACATGACTCGTACTACTGACAGGAGATAATGAGGATGCTTCAGGTGTCAGGGGTTGCTCAGATAGACCTGGGCTCTAGACTTCATTCTGCATTGGCTGTTGGTTTGTGTGGTCCTACCTCCACAGGAAATGCCCTGACAGTAAGTGACTACTTGATCTAGGTTATGCCTGCTCTTATGGGGAGTGCCTCTCAAGAAACGTTCCTTGATGCCATTGAGGGGCTTTTGATGGAATAAATTAAATCTGACTTTCACCATTTGAATTAAACCTGGTTGCTTCCTGTTTCCCTAATTGCTGTGTAACCTCTACAAGTTTAGTATATCAAACCTAAATATAATAAAATCATGATATGGATCAATGTGACTTTTTTGTTTTTGAAGCAGTTATTCTTTCTGCACAAAATTGTTTACTAAACATAGTGACTAAATGCATTGATTTGTGAAAAATACATTGAAATGTATCTTTTCTCTGATGATGCACACGAGAGTCACTCCCTACGAAAGCAAAAGACTCGGCAGGCGATGTAACATCCCTCCAATGAAAAGCAGGGGTGCCACTAGCACGTTGAGAGACAACACAATAAGTGTCAGGGGCCCAAGACAGTTCAACTGCCTCCCAGCATACATCAGGGATATTACCAACAAACCCCTGGCTGTCTTCAAGCAGGCACTGGACAGGCACCTAAAGTCGGTACCTGACCAGCCAGGCTGTGGTTCGTACGTTGGACTGCATGCGGCCAGCAGTAACAGCCTGGTTGATCAGGCTCTGATCCAACATGAGGCCTGGTCGCGGACTGGGCCGTGGGGTGTTGACCCCTGGAACTCTCTCCAGGTATACTCAGGCATTTATCATTAATCATCCATTTATGCAAAAACTGATTACAGTATTTTGTAGACATCCAAGCCTTTGAAGCTCTTTAAATCCTCTGATGTTCTGCATATGAAATTTGTGAAAAAATTAAATAGTTCATGATATGTGAAAACATTACTGCCAGTAACATCACTTTGTCATTTTGCATGGATCTTGCCCGGTATTAGCATTTAACTTGCCTTCATATCTTGTCCTTTCGTGCATATTAAAAATATCTTGTTACTTTAAAGCACCTTTGCCCTTACAGAAGAGTTTTCCATGATTTTACAATAATCATTTCACTCTGCAGTATTGCCAGTATGGCTGCTTATCTAGGTTACTGTTGTAATCATGATGCATGTACAGTGGACCCCCGGAAATCGAACACCTCCCAACTCGACATATTATGTAAGTTTATTATTGTAAGTGCTTTTGTAAGTGTATTTTTGGGGGTCTAAAATGGACTAATCTAATTTACATTATTCCTTGTGGGAATAAATTCGTTCGGTAACAGCACTTGAACAGCATTCTGGAATGAATAATGTTCGATTTCTGGGGGTCCACTGTATATGCAAACACTGTGAGACATTGTAAGTACAGTGGTACCCGAGTTTCGCCATAAATCGTTCCAGAAGGCTGTTCGAGTGCCGTTACGAGCGACTTTGTTCCCATAAGGAATAATGTAAATTAGATTAATCCTTTTAGACCCCCAAAAATACACTTACAAAAGCACTTACAAAATACATACACACACACACACACACATATACAGTGGTACCTCGAGTTCGATGGTCCCCAAAATCGCCCTTTTATGTAAGTTTATTTTTAAATGCTTTTGTAGGTATATTTTTGGGGGTGTAAAGGACTAGTCTATTTTACATTATTCCCTTTTGGGATAAATTCGTTTGGTAATGGCATGAACACATTCTCGAAGAAAAATATCGTAACTCGAGGTACCACTGTACAGTGGACCCTCGGTTAACGAAATTAATCCGGTCCAGGAGCTATTACTTAATCTGAAACTTTCGTTATCTGAAACCTTATTTCCCATAAGAAATAATGTAAATACAATTAATTCGTTCCACAAAAAAATAATCACTCAAAAAAAAAAAATAACATTTACTTACCTTTATTGAAGAGTTGCAAGCATCTGGAAGGTAGAGTTGCTGACAGGGGCAGGGTGTTAATGGTTGGAAGGGAAATCCCCCTCCAAAAGGACTTCAGGTAACAAGTCCCTCTCTGGGGTTACTTCCTTTCTTTTTCTTTTAATGCATGAATGCTACACTCCCTGCATGCCTGCTACACTCCCTGCATGCCTGCTACACTCCCTGCATGCCTGCTACACTCCCTGCATGCCTGCTACACTCCCTGCATGAATGCTACACTCTCTGCATGAATGCTACACTCTCTGCATGAATGCTACACTATCTGCATGAATGCTACACTCCCTGCATGAAAGCTACACTCCCTGCATGAATGCTACACTCCCTGCATGAATGCTACACTCCCTGCATGAATGCTACACTCCCTGCATGAGATGCTACACTCCTGCATGAATGCTACACTCCCTGCATGAATGCTACACTCACTCCATGAATGCTACACTCCCTCCATGAATGCTACCACTGGGGTGCCACTAGGAAGCTTCTTTGGACCCATGGTGACTTATTTCACAGTGACAATCACTAAACCACCAAAAAAGACACCAAATATATTGTGAATCTTTGAAAGAGCACGCTAGGTAATGTTCTCTCAATGGTAAACAACGCTTCACTGGTGTCCTGCGCTTGCGCGGAGCAGGCGGACACGTCTAATACCTTTCGGTAACCGAGGAATTTTTCGCTAACCGATTCCGAAAAAAGCTTACGTTTTCCGAAACTTTCGTTAACGGGACCTTTCGTTAACCGAGGGTCCACTGTATATACAGTGGTACCTCGACTTACGATATTAATCCGTCAGAGAGGGCATATCTTAAGGCGAAACAATATATATACAGTGGTACCTCGAGTTACGATATTTTTTCGTTCGAGAATGCTGTTCAAGTGCCATTACCAAACGAATTTATCCCCATAAGGAATAATGTAAAATAGACTAGTCCTTTTACACCCCCAAAAATATACTTACAAAAGCATTTAAAAAATAAACTTACATAAAAGGGCGATTTTGGGGACCATCGTAACTCGAGGTACCACTGTATATATATATATATATATATATATATATATTTTTTTTTTTTTTTTTCAACAAGTTGGCCGTCTCCCACCGAGGCAGGGTGACCCAAAAGAAAGAAAATCCCCAAAAGAAAATACTTTCATCATCATTCAACACTTTCACCACACTCATACATAATCACTGTCTTTGCAGAGGAGCTCAGATACGACAGCTGAGAAAAGTCCCTCCCAGCTTTCACTATCTCAGACCCCTCCTTTAAAGTGCAGGCATTGTACTTCCCATTTCCAGGACTCAAGTCCAATTAAATCAATTAACTGGTTTCCCTGAATCCCTTCACAAAATGTTACCCTGCTCACACTCCAACAGATCGTCATGTCCCAAAAACCATTCGTCTCCATTCACTCCTATCTAACACGCTCACACATGCTTGCTGGAAGTCCAAGCCCCTCGCCCACATAACCTCCTTTACCCCTTCCCTCCAACCTTTTCTAGGACGACCCCTACCCCGCCTTCCTTCCCCTACAGATTTATACGCTCTCCAAGTCATTCTACTTTGATCCATTCTCTCTAAATGACCAAACCACCTCAACAACCCCTCTTCAGCCCTCTGACAAATACTTTTAGTAACTCCACACCTTCTCCTAATTTCCACATTCCGAATTTTCTGCATAATATTTACACCACACATTGCCCTTAGACAGGACATCTCCACTGCCTCCAGCCTCCTCCTCGCTGCAGCATTTGCAACCCATGCTTCACACCCATATAAGAGTGTTGGTACCACTATACTTTCGTACATTCCCTTCTTTGCCTCCATGGATAACGTTTTTGTCTCCACAGATACCTCAATGCACCACTCACCTTTTTTCCTTCATCAATTCTATGGTTAACCTCATCCTTCATAAACCCATCCGCTGACACGTCAACACCCAAATATCTGAAAACATTTACTTCTTCCATAATCCCTCTCTCCAATGTGATATCAATTTTACTTTATTTAAATCGTTTGATACCCTCATCACCTTACTCTTATCTATGTTCACTTTTAACTTTCTACCTTTACACACTCTCCCAAACTCGTCCACTAACCTTTGCAACTTTTCTTTAGAATCTCCCATAAGCACAGTATCATCAGCAAAAAGTAACTGTGTCAACTCCCATTTGCATTTAATTCTCCATAATTTAATCCACCCCTCTTCCCAACACCCTAGCATTTACTTCTTTTACAACCCCATCTATAAATATATTAAACAACCATGGTGACATTACACATCCCTGTCTAAGACCTACTTTTACCGGGAAGTAATCTCCCTCTCTCCTACACACCCTAACCTGAGCCTCACTATCCTCATAAAAACTCTTTACAGCCTTCAGTAACTTACTACCTATTCCATACACTTGCAACATTTGCCACATTGCTCCCCTATCCACTCTATCATATGCCTTTTCTAAATCCATAAATGCAATAAAAACTTCTCTACCTTTATCTAAGTACTGTTCACATATATGCTTCACTGTAAACACTTGATCTACACATCCCCTACCCACTCTAAAGCCTCCTTGCTCATCTGCAATCCTACTCTCTGTCTTACCTCTAATTCTTTCAATAATAACCCTGCCATACACTTTACCTGGTATACTCAGTAAACTTATTCCCCTATAATTTTTACACTCTCTTTTATCCCCCTTCCCTTTATATAAAGGAACTATACATGCTCTCTGCCAATCCCTAGGTACCTTCCCTCTTTCATACATTTATTAAACAAAAATACCAACCACTCCAGCACTATATCCCCCCCTGCTTTTAACATTTCTGTCATGATTCTGTCAATTCCAGCTGCTTTACCCCCTTTCATTCTACGTAATGCCTCACGCACCTCCCCCACACTCACATCCTGCTCTTCTTCACTCCTAAACGATGTTGTACCTCCCTGGCCAGTACATAAAATTACCGCCTCCCTTTTTCATCGACATTTAAAAGTTCCTCAAAATATTCCGCCATCTACCCAATACCTCCAGCTTCCCATCTACTAACTCCCCTACTCTGTTTTTAACTGACAAATCCATTCGTTCCCTAGGCTTTCTTACCTTGTTTATCTCACTCCAAAATTTTTTCTTGTTTTCAGCAAAATTTCTTGACAGAGCCTCTCCCATTCTTTCATCCGCTCTTCTTTTGCACTCTCTCACCACTCTCTTCACCTTTCTTTTACTTTCCATATACTCTGCTCTTCTATTAACACTTCTGTTTTGTAAAAACCTCTCATAAGCTACCTTTTTCTTTTATCACACCCTTTACTTCTTCATTCCACCAGTCACTCCTCTTTCCTCCTGCACCCACCCTCCTATAGCCACAAACTTCTGCCCCACATTCTAATACTGCATTTTTAAAACTATCCCAACTCTCTTCAACCCCCCCCACTACTCCTACTTGCACTAGCCCACCTTTCTGCCAATAGTTGCTTATATCTCACCCTAACTTCCTCCTCCCTTAGTTTATACACTTTTACCTTACTTGCTGTTGCCATTTTCTTTTGTCCCATCTACCTTTTACTCTAACTGTAGCTACAACCAAATAATGATCTGATATATCCGTTGCCCCTCTATAAACATGTACATCCTGAAGCCTACTCATCAACCTTTTATCCACCAATACATAATCCAACAAACTATTTTCCTTACGTGCTATATCATACCTTGTATATTTATTTATCCTCTTTTTCATAAAATATGTATTACTTATTACCAAACCTCTTTCTACACATAGCTCAATTAATGGTTCCCCATTTACATTTACCCCTGGCACCCCAAATTTACCTACTACTCCATCCACAACATTTTTACCCACTTTAGCATTAAGATCCCCAACCACAATTACTCTCTCACTTGGTTCAAAACTCCCCACACACTCACTCAACATTTCCCAAAATCTCTCTCTCTCCTCTACACTTCTCTCTTCTCCAGGTGCATAAACACTTACTATAACCCACTTTTCACATCCAACCTTTATTTTACTCCACATAATCCTTGAATTTATACATTTATATTCCTTCTTTACCTGCCATAACTGATTATTCAACATTATTGCCACTCCTTCTTTAGCTCTAACTCTATTTGAAACCCCTGATCTAATCCCATTTATTTCTCCCCACTGAAACTCTCCTACCCCCTTCAGCTTTGTCTCACTTAAAGCCAGGACATCCAGCTTCTTTTCATTCATAACATCTACAATCATCTCTTTCTTATCATTCGCACAACATCCACGCACATTCAAACATCCCACTTTGACGGTTTTCTCCTTCTTCTTTTTAGTAAGCTATACAGGAAAAGGGGTTACTAGCCCATTGTTCCTGGCATTTTAGTTGACTTTTACAACATGCATGGCTTACGGAGGAAAGATTCTTATTCCACTTCCCCATGGATATGAAAGGGAAAAGCAATAAGAACAAGAACTATTAAGATAAAATCAAAGAAAACTCAGATGAGTGTGTATACATAAACGTGTACATGTTTGCGTAGTGTGACCTAAGTGTAAGTATAAGTAGCAAGCCGTACCTGAAATCTTGCATGTTTATGAGACAGAAAAAAGACACCAGCAATCCTACCATCATGTAAAAACAGTTTCAGGTTTCTGTTTCACAGTCACCTGGCAGGATGGTAGTACCTCCCTGGGTGGTTGCTGTCTACCAACCTACTACCTATAAATATATATATATATATATATATATATATATATATACATGTATATATATATATATATATATATATATATATATATACATACATACATATATGTATATATATATATACATACATATATGTATATATATACATACATATATGTATATATATATATACATACATATGTATATATATATATATATATATATATATATATATATATATATATATATATACATGTATATATATATATATACATCATACATATATGTATATATATATAACATACATATATGTATATATATACATACATATATGTATATATATATATATACATACATATGTATATATATATATATATATATATATATATATATATATATATATATATATATATATATATATATATATATATATATATATAATATATACACATACATACATACATACATACATACATACATACACATACAGTGGTACCTCGAGTTACGATGGCCTAAATATATATATATATATATATATATGTATATATATATATATGTATATATATATATATATATATATATATATACATGTATATTTTTTTCAACAAGTCGCCGTCTCCCACCGAGGCAGGGTGACCCAAAAGAAAGAAAATCCCCAAAAGAAAATACTTTCATCATCATTCAACACATTCACCACACTCATACATAATCACTGTCTTTGCAGAGGAGCTCAGATACGACAGCTGAGAAAAGTCCCTCCCAGCTGTCACTATCTCAGACCCCTCCTTTAAAGTGCAGGCATTGTACTTCCCATTTCCAGGACTCAAGTCCAACTAAATCAATTAACTGGTTTCCTGAATCCCTTCACAAAATGTTACCCTGCTCACACTCCAACAGATCGTCATGTCCCAAAACCATTCGTCTCCATTCACTCCTATCTAACACGCTCACACATGCTTGCTGGAAGTCCAAGCCCTCGCCCACAAAACCTCCTTTACCCTTCCCTCCAACCTTTTCTAGGACGACCCCTACCCCGCCTTCCTTCCCTACAGATTTATACGCTCTCCAAGTCATTCTACTTTGATCCATTCTCTCTAAATGACCCAACCACCTCAACAACCCCTCTTCAGCCCTCTGACAAATACTTTTGTAACTCCACACCTTCTCCTAATTTCCACATTCGAATTTTCTGCATAATATTTACACCACACATTGCCCTTAGACAGGACATCTCCACTGCCTCCAGCCTCCTCCTCGCTGCAGCATTTGCAACCCATGCTTCACACCCATATAAGAGTGTTGGTACCACTATACTTTTGTAGATTCCCTTCTTTGCCTCCATGGATAATGTTTTTTGTCTCCACAGATACCTCAATGCACCACTCACCTTTTTTCCTTCATCAATTCTATGGTTAACCTCATCCTTCATAAACCCATCCGCTGACACGTCAACTCCCAAATATCTGAAAACATTTACTTCTTCCATAATCCCTCTCTCCAATGTGATATCCAATTTTTCTTTATTTAAATCGTTTGATACCCTCATCACCTTACTCTTATCTATGTTCACTTTTAACTTTCTACCTTTACACACTCTCCCAAACTCGTCCACTAACCTTTGCAACTTTTCTTTAGAATCTCCCATAAGCACAGTATCATCAGCAAAAAGTAACTGTGTCAACTCCCATTTTGCATTTAATTCTCCATAATTTAATCCCACCCCTCTCCCCAACACCCTAGCATTTACTTCTTTTACAACCCCATCTATAAATATATTAAACAACCATGGTGACATTACACATCCCTGTCTAAGACCTACTTTTACCGGGAAGTAATCTCCCTCTCTCCTACACACCCTAACCTGAGCCTCACTATCCTCATAAAAACTCTTTACAGCCTTCAGTAACTTACTACCTATTCCATACACTTGCAACATTTGCCACATTGCTCCCCTATCCACTCTATCATATGCCTTTTCTAAATCCATAAATGCAATAAAAACTTCTCTACCTTTATCTAAATACTGTTCACATATATGCTTCACTGTAAACACTTGCTCACTTGCAATCCTACTCTCTGTCTTACCTCTAATTCTTTCAATATAAATATAATATATATATATATATATATATATATATATATATATATATATATATATATATATATATATATAAATATATATATAAATATATATATAAATATATATATAAATATAGTATATATAATTTTTTTTTTTTTATTAACACATCGGCCGATTCCCACCAAGGCAGGGTGGCCCAAAAAAGAAAAACTTTCATCATCATTCACTCCATCACTGTCTTGCCAGAGGGGTGCTTTACACTACAGTTATAAAACTGCAACATTAACACTCCTCCTTCAGAGTGCCGGCACTGTACTTCCCATCTCCAGAACTCAAGTCCGGCCTGCCGGTTTCCTGAATCCTTCATAAATGTTACTTTGCTCACACTCCAACAGCACGTCAAGTATTAAAAACCATATGCCTCCATTCACTCCTAGCAAATACGCTCACACATACTTGCTGGAAGTCCAAGCCCCTCGCACACAAAACTTCCTTTACCCCCTCCCTCCACCCTTTCCTAGGGCGACCCCAACCCCGCCTTCCCTCCACTACAGATTTATACACTCTCGAAGTCACTCTGTCTCGTTCCATTCTCTCTACATGTCCAAACCACCTCAACAACCCCTCCTCAGCTCTCTGGACAATCGTTTTGGTAATCCCGCACCTCCTCCTAATTTCCAAACTCCGAATTCTCTGCATTATATTCACACCACACATTGACCTCAGACATGACATTTCCACTGCCTCCAGCCTTCTCCTCGTTGCAACATTCATCACCCATGCTTCACACCCATATAAGAGCGTTGGTATAACTATACTCTCATACATTCCCCTTTTACTTCCATGGACAAGGTTCTTTGTCTCCACAGACTCCAAGTGCTCCACTCACCCTTTTCCCTCATCAATTCTATGATTCACCTCATCCTTCATAGACCCATCCGCCGACATGTCCACTCCCAAATATCTGAATACATTCACCTCCTCCATACTCTCTCCCTCCAATCTGATATCCAATCTTTCGTCACCTATTCTTTTTGTTATCCTCATCACCTTACTCTTTCCTATATTCATTTTCAATTTTCTTCTTTACACACCCTACCAAATTCATCCACCAACCTCTGCAACTTCTCTTCAGAATCTCCCAAAGCACAGTGTCATCAGCAAAAGCAACTGTGGCAACTCCCACTTTGTATTTGCTTCTTTATCTTTTAGCCCAACACCTCTTGCCAAGACCCTCGCATTCACTTCTCTTACAACCCCATCTATAAATATATTGAACAACCACGGTGACATCACACATCCTTGTCTAAGGCCCACTTTTACTGGGAAATAGTCCCTTCCCTCCTACACACTCTAACCTGAGCCTCACTATCCTCATAAAACTCTTTACTGCTTTCAGTAACCTTCCTCCTATTCCATACACCTGCAACATCTGCCACATTGCCCCCTATCTACCCTATCATACGCCTTTTCCAAATCCATAAATGCCACAAAACATCTTTACCCTTATCCAAATACTGTTCACCTATATGTTTCACTGTAAACACTTGGTCTACACACCCCCTACCTTTCCTAAAGCCCCTTGTTCATCTGCTATCCTACTTTCTGTCTTACTCTTAATTCTTTCAATAATAACTCTACCATACACTTTACCAGGTACACTCAACAGACTTATTCCCCTATAATTTTTGCACTCTCTTTTGTCCCCTTTGCCTTTATACAAAGGAACAATACACGCCTTCTGCCAATCCCTAGGTACCTTACCCTCTTCCATACATTTATTAAATAATAGCACCAACCACTCCAAAACTATATCCCCACCTGCTTTTAACATTTCTATCTTTATCCCATCAATCCCAGCTGCCTTACCCCTTTCATTCTACCAACTGCCTCACGAACTTCCCTACACTCACAACTGGCTCTTCCACACTCCTACAAGATGTTATTCCTCCTTGCCCTACACACGAAATCACAGCTTCCCTGTCTTCATCAACATTTAACAACTCCTCAAAATATTCTCTCCATCTTCCCGATACCTCTAACTCTCCATTTAATAACTCTCCTCTCCTATTTTTAACTGTCAAATCCATTTGTTCTCTAGGCTTCCTCAACTTATTAATCTCATTCCAAAACTTTTCTTATTTTCAACAAAATTTGCTGATAACATCTCACCCACTCTCTCATCTGCTCTTTTTACATTGCTTCACCACTCTTTTAACCTCTCTTTTCTCTCCATATACTCTTCCCTCCTTGCATCACTTCTACTTTGTAAAACCTCTCATATGCTAACTTTTTCTCCCTTACTACTCTCTTTACATCATCATTCCACCAATCGCTCCTCTTCCCTCCCGCACCCACTCGCCTGTAACCACAAACTTCTGCTGAACACTCTAACACTACATTTTTAAATCTATCCCATACATTTTCAACCCCATTGCCTACACTCTCACTAGCCCATCTATCCTCCAATAGTTGTTTATATCTTACCCTAACTGCCTCCTCTTTTAGTTTATAAACCTTCACCTCTCTCTTACTTACTGATTCTATTTTCCTTGTATCCCATCTACCTTTTACTCCCACTGTAGCTATAACTAAAAAGTGATCTGATATATCTGTGGCCCCTCTATAAACATGTACATCCTGAAGTCTACTCAACAGTCTTTTATCTACCAATACATAGTCCAACAAACTACTATCATTACGCCCTACATCATATCTTGTATACTTATTTATCCTCTTTTTCTTAAAATATGTATTACCTATAACTAAACCCCTTTCTATACAAAGTTCAATCAAAGGGCTCATATTTTCATTTACACCTGGCACCCCAAACTTACCTACTACACCCTCTCTGCATGTTTCTCCCACTTTAGCATTTAGGTCCCCTACCACAATTACTCTCTCATTTGGTTCAAAAGTTCCTATACATTCGCTTAACATCTCCCAAAATCTCTCTCTCCTCTACACTCCTCTCTTCTCCAGGTGCATACACGCTTATTATGACCCACTTTTCGCATCCGACCCTTATTTTAATCCACATAATCCTTGAATTTACACATTCATATTCCCTCTTTTCCTTCCATAACTGATCCTTCAACATTATTGCTACCCCTTCCTTAGCTCTAACTCTCTCAGATACTCCTGACTTAATCCCATTTATTTCTCCCCACTGAAACTCGCCTACCCCCTTCAGCTTTGTTTCGCTTAGGGCCAGGACATCCAACTTCTTTCCATTCATAACATTGGCAATCATCTCTTTCTTATCATCCGCACTACATCCACGCACATTCAGACAACCCAGTTTTATAAAGTTTTTCTTCTTCTCGTTTTTAGTAGATTTGTACAGGAGAAGGGGTTACTAGCCCATTGCTCCCGGCATCTTAGTCGCCTCATACGACACGCATTGCTTACGGAGGAAAGATTCTTTTCCACTTCCCCATGGACAATAGAGAAAATAAAAAGAACAAGAGCTATTAAGAAAAGAAGAAAAACCTAGATGTGTGTATGTATATATATGCATGTGTATGCCAGTGTAGTGTGACCTAAAGTGTAAGTAGAAGTAGCTAGATATACCTGTTTTCCAGCGTGTTTATGAGACAGAAAAAAGACACCAGCAATCCTACCATCATGTAAAACAGTTTCAGGTTTCTGTTTCACAGTCACCTGGCAGGACGGTAGTACCTCCCTGGGTGGTTGCTGTCTACCAACCTACTATATATATAAATATATATATAAATATATATATAAATATATATATAAATATATATATAAATATATATATAAATATATATATAAATATATATATAAATATATATATAAATATATATATAAATATATATATAAATATATATATAAATATATATATAAATATATATATAAATATATATATAAATATATATATAAATATATATATAAATATATATATAAAATATATATATATATATATATATATATATATATATATATATATATATATATATATATATATATATATATATATACAGTGGTACCCGTTTAGATGGTCCCCAAACTCACCCTTTTATGTAAGTTTATTTTTTAAATGCTTTTGTAAGTGTAATTTTGGGGTCTAAAAGGACTAGTCTATTTTACAACTTTTCTTAAGGAGATAAATTCGTTTGGTAATGGCACTTGAACAGCATTCTGAATGAAAAATATCGTAAACCGGGTACCACTGTATATATATATACAGTGGTACCTCGAGTTACGATGGTCCCCAAAATCGCCCTTTTATGTAAGTTTATTTTTTTAAATGCTTTTGTAAGTATATTTTTGGGGGTGTAAAAGGACTAGTCTATTTTACATTATTCCTTAAGGGGATAAATTCGTTTGGTAATGACACTTGAACAGCATTCTCGAACGAAAAAATATCGTAACTCGAGGTACCACTGTATATATATATATATAAATATACAGTGGACCCCCGAGTTTCGTAAAAACTTCACTCCTGAAGTCTGCTCAAGTGCCATTACCGAACGAATTTACTCCCTTAAGGAAAAATTTCACGTAGGTTAGTCTATTTCAGACCCCCAAAAACACACTTCCACAAGAACTTACAAAATTATACTTACATAATTGCACGATTTCCGGGGTATTCGTTAACCGAGGGTCCACTGTATATATATACAGTGGTACCTCGACTTACGATGGTCCCCAAACACACCCTTTTATGTAAGTTTATTTTTTTAAATGCTTTTGTAAGTGTACTTTTAGGGTCTAAACAGACTAGTCTATTTTACATTATTTCTTAAGGAGATAAATTCGTTTGGTAATGGCACTTGAACAGCATTCTGAATGAAAAATATCGAAGTCGAGGTACCACTGTATATATATACAGTGGTACCTCGACTTACGATGGTCCCCAAACACACCCTTTTATGTAAGTTTATTTTTTTAAATGCTTTTGTAAGTGTACTTTTAGGGGTCTAAACAGACTAGTCTATTTTACATTATTTCTTAAGGAGATAAATTCGTTTGGTAATGGCACTTGAACAGCATTCTGGAATGAAAAAATATCGTAAGTCGAGGTACCACTGTATATATATACAGTGGTACCTCGACTTACGATGGTCCCCAAACTCACCCTTTTATGTAAGTTTATTTTTTTAAATGCTTTTGTAAGTGTAATTTTGGGGGTCTAAAAGGACTAGTCTATTTTACAACATTTCTTAAGGAGATAAATTCGTTTGGTAATGGCACTTGAACAGCATTCTGGAATGAAAATATCGTAAGTCGAGGTACCACTGTATATATATACAGTGGTACTCGACTTACGATGGTCCCCAAACTCACCCTTGTATGTAAGTTTATTTTTTAAATGCTTTTGTAAGTGTAATTTTGGGGGTCTAAAAGGACTAGTCTATTTTACAACATTTCTTAAGGAGATAAATTCGTTTGGTAATGACACTTGAACAGCATTCTGGAATGAAAAATATCGTAAGTCGAGGTACCACTGTATATATATACAGTGGCCCCTCGGTTTTCGCCGAAAATTATTTCCCAGAATGCTGCTCATGCCATTACCGAACGTATTTACTTCCTTAAGAAATAATGTCACGTAGGTTAGTCTATTTCAGACCCCAAAAATACACTTGCGAAAGCACTTACGAAAATACACTTACATAAATGTTCGAGTTTGGAGATGTCCAAACCGAGGGACCACTGTATATATATATATATATATATATATATATATATATATATATATATATATATATATATATATATATATATATATATATATATATATATATATATATATTTATATACAGTGGACCTCGCTATTCGAACACCCCAAAGCTCACCCTTTTATGTAAGTTTATTATTGTAAGTGCTTTTATAAGTGTATTTTGAGGGTCTGAAATGGACTAATCTAATTTACATCATTTCTTATGGGAATAAATTCGTTTGGTAACAGCACTTGAACAGCATTCTAGAATGAGGGTGAGTTTTGGAGTGTTCGAATAGCGAGGGTCCACTGTATATATATATATATATACAGTGGTACCCCGACTTACGATATTTTTTCATTCCAGAATGCTGTTCAAGTGCCATTACCAAACGAATTTATCTCCATAAGAAATTATGTAAAATAGACTAGTCCTTTTAGACCCCCAAAATTACACTTACAAAAGCATTTAAAAAAATAAACTTACATAAAAGGGTGAGTTTGGGGACCATCGTAAGTCGGGGTACTACTGTATATATACACACACAGTGGTCCCTCGGTTCTCACTGAAAATTTGTTCCAGAATGCTGCTTAAGTGCCATTACCGAACGAATTTACTTCCTTAAGAAATAATGTCACGTAGGTTAGTCTATTTCAGACCCCCAAAAATACACTTGCAACAGCACTTACGAAAATACACTTACATAAATGTTTGAGTTTGGAGATGCACGAAAACCGAGGACCACTGTATATGTACAGTACTGGGTTAGCTGTACGTAGTTCATATTAATTAATGTCTGTGGCTGAGAGATTGATACTGGCCTAGAATTAAGTACGTACATGTACTGCACTGTAGTAGTAACTACTGTATTAAAATTAATTTTACCAGCAGTACTATATGCTAATCTATACTATAATCTAAAACTCAATAATTTTTGTTATATAAGATTTTAACTAGTAGTATGTTGCTAAACAAGATGCAGAGCTTATTAATATAAATATTTTTATTTTGTTTAAAATTTTTTTTGTCACATTTTAGATTCAATATTTGTTTTGAATACAGAATAGTACTGTTCAATAGGACTGCTACTACTACTACTATTATACTACTAATATTACTGTAGTTTGTAAATGGTATAAATTTCCCATAGATGAAGATCTTCTGGTGAACATAAAAGACCTGGGTTCAGATGTGAAGGTAGGAGATGTTATTGAAGTTTATCACCCCGAAGATGACTTACCACGCCTGCTTCTCCAAGTTCCCAAAACGATTGAGGATGTCACTGTTCAGAAAGGTGTCTAACTGCTTTTTCTTTTCTTATTGTAATAAATAATTTCGTAAGTCATATTATTGTTATACTTGTATATTATTTTAATAATACAGTGTTACCTCGGTTAACGATATTTTTTCGTTCCAGAATGCTGTTCAAGTGCCATTACCAAACGAATTTATCCTCATAAGGAATAATGTAAAATAGACTAGTCCTTTTAGACCCCCAAAAATACACTTATAAAAGCATTTAAAAAAAATAAACTTACATAAAAGGGCGAGTTTGGGGACCATCGTTAACCAAGGTACCACTGTATATACTTTCAAAGTAATTTATTTGCTTGTATAATAAACTAGTGCTGAATACTGTAATTCTTATGCAGAGCTTGTAATTTCAGATACTATTAGCATTGAGCAGAGTGTGGCAGCCACCTTCCAGCTGCGAACATATAAGGATGTGATTGTAAACAAGGTGGACCCCAAAAGTGTTACTTTGGAAATGGTGGAACTCACATTTAAAGACCAGTATCTTGGTCGCTCTGATATGTGGAGACTTAAAATGAACTTGGTAAGTATAATCAGTTGTGAGATCACTCAAGTAAACACTGTAGTTTGAAGAAATTTAATATTCATATTAGAAAAAGTTTTGAATTAGTTGAAAATTACTAATATGTAACATTGGTTAAGTGTAACCATTATATAACTTGAAGAAAAGTAGTAATGTTGGTACTGTATTAACAAAACTATAAGTTAGGGTTAATATGTACAGATAGTATTGAATAGCTCATTTTGTGAATGTCCAAAAATTATAATAATGAAATTACTGTATGTATATCTTTTGGTGTTTGTGGACTTTGATTTTGTGTTTGCAGGTGGATTCTGTTGTGTATCTCAACAAGAAGATAGAGTTTTGTTTAATCCGATGCCAAGTTTATGAGATGTGGGCCCAAGGAGGAAAGGTTGCATGTGGAGTTATAACAGAGGACACGAAGGCAAAGATGAAAGCATTTTTTTTTTTGTATTTAGTAGTATTTAATGGATAAATGTAATAATAATGGTGTATGAATTTTGTATACAATACATATAGTGATTCCTTGAGTTATGATATTAATTCATTCCAGAAGATGTATTGTACCTCAGGACTATTGTATCCAACCTGACTTTGGATACTTTTTGTTGCTTAAACTCTCTAGGGTTTTCTGAGTGGTCAACAAGCACAGGCTTCAGCCTGAAATCTTCAGAGACATTGGCAGAGGAGGTAGGGCAGGCAGACCATAATGGACATTGCAGACAGGGCAGGCTGGAGTATACAAAGCAGGATAGAGCAGGTAGGGCAGGACAGGCCAGAGCATGCAGGGCAGGACAGGACAGGACAGGACAGGACAGGCCAGGCCAGGTCAGCCAGGTGAGAGCAGGCAGGGCAGAACAGGGTTGGGCAGGCAGGCAGATAAACAGGCAGGCAGAGATTGGTTAAGAATTGTAGATTTAATATTTACTAATGTTGCAGTCTTCCACCCCTTACATCTTGAATATTGCTGTCTCTCTTCCTCCTCTGCCTGCCTCCCTCCATTCTACCCTCCCTCCCTCACACTCACCTTTAACACTTCCTCCACCATCGCTTCATTTAAGACTTTTTCTTCACCTTGTCTTGTTTCTGGGTTGAGGTCCACCCACATGTGCTGCCCATCTTATGCATATCGTATCTCAAATTTTTCCCTCACAACAAAACTAAATTGCTTTTAAGGGTAAATCATATCTCAAAATTATTGTAACTCGAGACAGTCATAGCTCAAGGGACCACTGTACAATAGGGCCCCACTTATACGGCAAGTTAGGTTCCAGGCACTACCGCCGTAAAGTGGAACACCATCTTTTTTTCCACTTATTTATGCATATAAATGCTAGATAACAGGTTTACACTAACGAACAAAATTCATTCCAAAGCCTGCTCAAGTGCCATTACCGAACGAATTTACTTCCTTAAGAAATAATGTCACGTAGGTTAGTCTATTTCAGACCCCCAAAAATACACTTCCACAAGCACTTACAATATTATACTTACATAATTGTACGATTTCTGGGGTGTTCGTTAGCCGGGGGTCCACTGTACACTTATTACTTACCTTAAAATATTAATATGAATGTGTGAAAGGTGAGTGGCAGTGTAAAAGTTTTTCCATGTCTGTAATAAGTCACTTTGACTCTTTTGGGTTATCCTAGGTTCTCTACACATATTCTGCTATACGTACGTAACTGTATTTGATGGCTATCTCAGCCATCACTACGTTTAATAATTTTTAACTTGGCACTTAAAGTAAGAGGCTTACGACTCTTCTTTTTATCACAACTAAGCTTAGACGCCATCGTCAAAGAGAGCCAACTAGTTAACGAAATAGTAACTGAGAGAGGATGAGATACACGGAGTTCAGACAATGTAAAAACACAAACTGAACGGGTGGCGGGCGATCACTTGCCCACCACCCATTCACTCTAGGGCGCAGGTGATCACTTGCCCGCACCCTAGAGCGATAAAATGCATGTACAATACACTCATTACTTACCTTAAAATATTTGTAGTCTTAATGTAGGGTAAGAGGTGAGTAAACGATATAAAAACGAATAAACGAGAGAGAGAACAAGTAAATGAGAGAGGAGAGTCGTGGAGGATGTAAACAAACAGACGGCGTCTGGTTTTGGTTGATACACGTTCATCTACACCTAACATCTCATATTTATGTTAATTTATTCTACTGTGGGGTGTATTTATCATGTTTATATGTTACATAGCATGTTTATTATATAATTTTGAAAAAAATATCATGGATGGATTAATGAAAATGTTTATACAGTGGACCCCCGAGTTTCGTAAAAACTTCATTCCAGAAGCCTGCTCAAGTGCCATTACCGAACGAATTTACGTCCTTACGAAATAATGTCACGTAGGTTAGTCTATTTCAGACCCCCAAAAATACACTTACAAAAGCACTTACAATATTATACTTACATAAAAGCACGATTTCCGGGATTTACGAAACTCGGGGGTCCACTGTATTAATGTAATATACTGTACGACATTTAATGCGCCTCCTGGAGTTTACCTGGAGAGAATTCCAGGGGTCAACGCCCCCGCGGCCCGGTCCGTGACCAGGCCTCATGTTGGACCAGAGCCTGATCAACCAGGCTGTTACTGCTGGCCGCACGCAGTCCAACGTACGAACCACAGCCCGGCTGGTCAGGTACCGACTTTAGGTGCCTGTCCAGTGCCTGCTTGAAGAAAGCTAGGGGTTTGTTGGTAATCCCCCTGATGTATGCTGGGAGGCAGTTGAACAATCTTGGGCCCCTGACACTTATTGTGTTGTCCCTCAACGTGCTAGTGGCACCCCTGCTCTTCATTGGGGGGATGTTACATCGCCTGCCGAGTCTTTTGCTTTCGTAGGGAGTGATTGTTATTGTGTGTTATTATTATTATCATTATTAATATGGCATCCTCAAGACTAATAAGACACTCTTACTGATTTTAATGTGTACCTGCATGCCAGTGCAGTGTGTAAGTTTATTTAGGTACAGGTACACATAAGTATAATTATCAGAGTACATGTATGTACAGTGGTACCTCGACTTACGATGGTCCCCAAACACACCCTTTTATGTAAGTTTATTTTTTTAAATGCTTTTGTAAGTGTACTTTTAGGGGTCTAAACAGACTAGTCTATTTTACATTATTTCTTAAGGAGATAAATTCGTTTGGTAATGGCACTTGAACAGCATTCTGGAATGAAAAAATATCGTAAGTCGAGGTACCACTGTATATATATATATATATATATAACATGAAATAACTTTAAAACACTTGAAATTTTGGAAAGTTTCCAGACATAATAGAGAGACGCGGTGCTCACGGAGCTCATGGAGATTGTAAACAAACTGGGTGGGACGCGGTGACCATATTAGAAAGTCAGGTGGGGGAGCCATATAGCGAGTTTTGGTCATAATTTGAAATGTCTGTATTAGCGGAACGCTGTAAAGCGGAATGCCATAAAGCGGAGCCCTACTGTATTATACAGGAGGCCCTCCACATTCGTGAGGGTTAGGGGATCAAGAACCTCACGAATGTTTGGTGCACAAATATACTGTAGGGAAATATAATAAAACTGTACTGTAGCATTCGCAAATGTTTTGATGCGCAAATGTATTGTAGGGAAATAGAATAATAGCATTTACTTAGCCTAACAATACTGCTTCCTTAACCTATTGAACCATGAACAATCATAAAACACATGAAATCCGGGCGGCTGGGCAGTCGCGAATGTTCGAAGCTCATGAAAGTGGAACTCAAATGTGGAGGGCCTCCTGTATATTGTAAATTTAGAGAAACCTATATATTCTGCACTTGCATATGGTACTTAGTACGTATTTATTTTAATACATATTTGATAATTAGGTACATGTCACTCTTGAATATTACCTTGGACTGCAGCTTTATTGCATTTTTCACTGAATAATGTATGTTTTAATGCAGCCTTACTAAGTTACCCTGTAAGTTCTGTATGCTGCTTAATTATTATCTAAAATATATTAGTGACACTAATTAAATCTTTTAAATATATTTTTATGGCTTTCATGATATTAGGCAAGTATCATTCACATTATAAGTACAATAAAATGTAATATCTTAATATGAGCATGTCTTGTTTCCCTTAGGTTGCATATCGATCATCTACAAGCATGGTCTACCTCTTCATCCAAATGAGTTCTGAAATGTGGGACTTTGATATGTATGGAGATCTTTATTTTGAAAAGGCTGTGAATGGATTTCTCTCAGAGCTTTTTGCCAAATGGAAGGTCAGTTCCTTAAACTCTCATAGCCATATCATCTGTCCATACACTGTCTCATATAGTGCCATGCAGCAGGGAGTTTGTTCAGACACTCCTCCACATTAACTCAATTTTCAGTTGCACACACCTTGACATTTTAACAGTTTGGGATTAATATGCAGGCTACCCTAACTTTGTATGGATTCACTTCATGCAAATTCACTTCAGGGAAACAGCAAGATTTCGGCTCAGCCGGGACTGGAGGCTGTCTGAGACATCTGAACATCTGAGACAACCTATTGTGAAAAGTTTATGGGCAGTTTTCTTGAGAAATATTGGAGAACAAAAAAATTAAATACAGTAAATGCTTGATATAATGGACTATTAGAGGAATTCTCTGAGTGTTCTTTAAATGAGAATAATGTTAAAAACTGTTATAAAAAAGCACTAAAGTACTCTACTGTCCTGAGTTTTTCCCCAGGGTTTTTGTCCTACCTCATGGGATATTAGCTCTCCTGCAGTGCTCCTTTTTTTTATCTTGTTCTTAGACTATTACTACTACTACTACTGTTTCACTAACATTTCACTCTGACTCTTGTGTTACTACACTACTACGTTTCTTGTTGTCACATCTGCCACTGTTGCACTACTACTACTGCTGCTGCCGCCACTGCCACCGGTACTTCTACAATTATATTACTACTTCGTCTCGTTTTATTGCTCTCAGCTCCAACCCCTCTTGTATATATACTGGCTCCCTTCCCTTCGTGCTTGTGTTTGACTAGTTAATGGTTCGAGTTGGATCGGAAACTTCATCATAAATTTCCTTCTCCTATGTGTGGGTTACTTGTGTATTATTCCAGTCATAGTATTGTGGCTTTTTAGTCTATATTCATTTAGCTAGTATTATATGACTTTAAAAAAATATTTAAAATATATTTTGGGTCAAAATAGCATTTTCTGGAAAAATTTGGTTTTATTCATTAGAGTTTATCATGTCCAAATACATACCAAACTAAGGTTTCCAAGTATCTATGAAAACGGATTCCAAGATTTCAGCATTTCACTGTATTATGCAATGTCCTGTTTCTGTTAATCATTCCATTTATGCGATGTACGTACAGTACATTAGTCATGTGTGATCAGTGCACTTATCAAAGCTTTTCAAAGATTTTTGTTTTGTGGACTTAAACATTTATGGCACTTAATATAGCTGTCATGGTCCTAGATGCCATATACAGCATAAAATGTGGGATATGACAGGTTCTGGTTGCTGTGACTGAGGGAGTGTTGACCATGATGCACTGTATGAATTTGCTTAGTCCTTTTTTTTTTTCTGATGGGAGGTAGGAGGTTGGTAGATAATAATCATCCAGGGAAGAACTATTGTCTTGTCAGATGTGTGTGACGTGGAAACCTGCTTTATTTTTTTTTTTTGCAATCTGGCAGGATTGCTGATGTTTAATTTCTGTCTCATGATTGCATATGGCAGGTAAATTCTACAGATTACTACTTCCCTTCATTATCTCACTACTTTCCTGTGTGCTTATTAATAGTTCTTAATTCTGTAATATCTCCTTTTTCACCTAGAAGGCCTGGTCTGAGATCAAGCCATTGGGAAGATAATCCTCAAAACTACAAACAAATTACATACTAACATAGGGTGCTGAAGGACCCAGACAACTGATCTTAGGCCTAAGATGACAGCACCTTGAAAATTTGAAGGTGCAAAAAATTGGCACATGGCATATATCGAGCACAGTCTGGTGCCTTGAATTACAGCTTATCCCAGATGCTGTTTAAAGGTTACTCCATTCCATTGTTACACCCATCTGGATAAACTTTCAAATGTCCTTTATAATCATGTTTTTTCTTAATTTACTACTGTGACCTCTTGTTCTCTCTGCTGAAGGTACTAATAAATCTATTTTTTTCATATCCTTTTTTGACCTTACAGTGGTTATCATTAAAGTATGCAGAGGGGAGGCTTACTTCAATGTTGAAAGTAATACCCTACTTTGTTAGGTGTTTCAGTGAAGCATAAAGATATGCTGTCCTGGCAACTTGAAGCAGGATGCCTCAATATTCTGTGTGTCTTCCATGCTTGTATTAATATTCAAATTAATATGGGCTGGATTAAGTCACTGACACAGGAGGCAATTTCACAGATTATTTGATAACATGAGGCTGGCTATCAAATGAAGAAATAGTAGGAGCCATGTACTTGTGTGAGTGTCCAGTGAGGACCTGGTTGGGTTGGTTCCTTGAGAATGGTGTTGATGATATGCCCACACCAGATGCATATCTAGGGAAGCCTAGAAAAACATCCCCACTAATGTTAACTATTATAACATACCTAGAATTACTTTGTGTTCATTTGCTCGAATCTTTCACACAGTGCGATGCAAAGATTTTTACACAAGAAAATGCACTTTGCCACACCACAAAATCTGTTGATCACTGGCTTTGTGATTGTGAGGTACCCTTCTTTCATAAATGACCAGGAAATTTCTCAGTCTTTTACCCCATTGAGAACCTCTGGACTGTGATAGAGAGATCTACATGTACTAGGAAAAGGTTATCAGTCCATTCCTGTGGCTTTAGAATACCATCTGCAAGTCGTGGGGAAATTTATCCCATAAAACCCTGAAGAATGTGGGTTAATCACTTCCTAGACAGTTGAAGGATGTCCTAGAATACAAAGGGATGGCCTATTTTCTTGTCATGGTTTAAGAGGGAGGGGCTTGGGATACTTTAATAATGAGCACTGTATGTGTGATTATCATGTCTTCTCTTTTTTCTCCTCTCAGGCTGGTGATGTCATTGCTTGAGGCAACACTTTGGCTTAACGCACATTTTAACTTTCATTCATTATGTGTCTTATCAAGCATCAGTACACTGACCAGATGTAATATGGTGACCCTTAATAGAAATAGTGGCGTTATGAGTTGGAATTCCTTGACAGTTATGAGATAATAGCGCAAACACTCAGTACTTGAAACGACACACTTTTTATGGCCAAATACATACTGCATCTTCTACTACTACTACTACTACTGTATGTGCCTTAGTAAGCACCAGCATATAAATCAATGACACTGATTTATATTCTGTAAAAACTTGAATAAAATTTTTTGAACCAAATTGAGAATTTCATGCATTTTTCTTGTGGATTAAAGTATTGAGATTAAGCAGATATTTGTTTGCTGTGTTTAATGTTCTCTTGTAATTTTTGTTTCTTCAGAAGGAAGGAAGCAACCATGATGTTACCATTGTACTCTTCTCACGCACTTACTACAAGGCCACAACTATTGAAGATTTTCCTCAGTACATGAGAGAGTGTCTCCAGCAAGATTACAAAGGCAGATTTTATGAAGATTTCTATAGGTTAGAACCAAGAATTATCATCTTTATATTTGTAAGGGTGAGCCTTTGCTCTGAGTCCAGCCTTTTTATTTTTGGTCATTTAACATGAAATAAAACTTTGTCATGCAAGATTTCAAGTATGTCTTGCTACTTTTACTTACACTTAGGTCACATTGCACATGCATAGACAAGCATATATATACTCATGCCCCTCTGGGTTTTCTTCTATTTCCTGACTAGTTCTTGTTCTTGTTTATTTCCTCTTATTTCCATGGGGAAGTGGAACAGAATTCTTCCTCCGTAAGCCATGTGTGTCGTAAGAGGCGACTAAAATGCCGGGAGGAAGGGGCTAGTAACCACTTCTCCTGTATACATTACTACAGTTAGAAAGAGAAACTTTTGTTTTTCTTTTTGGGCCACCCTGCCTTGGTGGGATACGGCCAGTTTGTTGAAAGAAGAACAACTTTTCTTTTTTCTTTTGGGCCACCCTGCCTTGGTGGGATATGGCTGGTTTGTTGAAAGAAGAAGAAAAAAGAACATTGAGGATTTAAAAGTGTCATATTTCTTTTCAAAGAAATTGTAGTACAGTGGACCCCCGGATTTTGTCATTAATTCGTTCCAGAATGCTGTTCAAGTGCCGTTACCGAATTAATTTTTTCCCATAAGGAATAATGTAAATTAGATTAGTCCTTTTAGACCCCCAAAAATACACTTACAAAAGCACTTACAAAAATACACTTACATAATTGTTCGAGTTTGGAGCAGTATGAAATCCGGGGGTCCACTGTATTTGAAATTATGGAAATGGGTCTATAAGAAATATGTTTGGAATCGTTGGTTGCAGAATAAGACTCTTGCCAAAATCTAAAGAACTGGTGAAAGGTTATTGATCCGAGGAATTGAAGCTACCCTATTTTTCCTTGCATTAAAAATGATTGCCTCCCATTCCTCAGGCGATGTGTGGCCCTTAAAAGTTTATATATTTGCTGTGAGCATATGATAATAATACATAAATTCCTCCCATATAAATTCTAGTTATGTAGAATTTTTTTTATGTTTGGTATCATTATTGTTTGTTTTGACAGGGTTGCTGTGCAAAATGAGCGGTATGATGACTGGTCTACAACATTAACTCGTCTACGTCGCATGTTCAACAACTACTTACCAACTGTGTTAGACTACCACCGAAATCTGGGTTCTGATGTGCCAGAAGCAACAAATTCTTGTGCATCACAAGGAAATTTTCTGGAGGTCCTTAACATTTCTCTTAATGGTAAATTACATTATTTTTTAATACATACATTGTCTGTTTCCAGCCAAGATAGGGCAACTCAGAAAAGAAAATATTTTCACCATTCAGTGCACTTCTTGTCAGAAGTGCACAGACATCAAAGGTCAAATAACCCTCTAAATTGCCACATCCCCTCTTATAAAATAAGGATAACCTTTCTGTGTATAATAGCTGTGATTCATCATTGGGAAGGAGAAGAGTGAGAGTGAATGCTAGCCAAAGCCAACAAGAATCAATGGCAATGACAGACACTAAGAGGAAAGGCAGGAGGTGGGAACAGAGATCAAAGTAAGAATGTTTACTCTAAGTGGAAAGGAGAGCGAAGGGTAAAATCATCTGCCTCCTTATTTGATTAATCATCTGTAGCCTTGTAGAATGCTGTACAGTCACTATGGTAGGTCTCTTCTTTTTTGGCACAATATTTTATGTTTTTTTTAACACAGGCCCTCTCCCACCAAGGCAGGGTGGCTCAATAAAGAAAGAAACTCTTTTACCATCATTCAACACTTTCACCATCATTCATACACAGAGGGAATAATCTTTAAGAATGTTGTGTGTGCTCATTTGCTTGTACTTAGAGGGCATAGACCTGCCTGCCTCAGTCAGGCTGATGGAACTTGCTAGAAGATGCATTATTGAGGTACAGGTTATTGTTAACTAATTTTGTTTCCTAGTGCTTCTCGTGTCAATCTCACACTGCAAAAATGCAATGCACATAAAGGGCCTGAAGATCTGGAATTCACTACCTGAACCAGTAAAGGATCCCCTAACAGCATACAAATTTAGGCTATGCTTAAAAATCATCTCATCTCTCAATACTAACCAAACCAACCAAAACACCTTCTAACTAGTTTGAAGCAACTCTCTCAAATATTGTATTATATGACCTCTAGTCTATTAAAACATCTGCCAATCCATGAAATATTACTGTTTGAATCATTAATTGTAATATTGTTTTTATTATGTGCAACTTCAAGATTATTATTCTTATTAACATCCACCTTGACTATCTCACATTAGTATTAAGATAAAATAAAGATTTATTAAAAAGTCCACCACTCTTTTCTTGTCTAGAGTTATTATGTACATGTATTAGGATAAGTCTGCCCGAAATGCCCCTTAACAAATCAAAATTGTAAATGCACATTGTAACCTTGCAAAGAAATAAAATCTTTATCTTTTATCTTTTTTGTTGTTTACCAAAATTACTTTATCATAACTATTGTTCTAGCATATATATACTCACCCCTCTGGGTTTTCTTCTAATTTCTTACTAGTTCTTGTTCTTATTTCCTCTTATCTCCATGGGGAAGTGGAATAGAATTCTTCCTCCGTAAGCCATGCGTGTCGTAAGAGGGGACTAAAATGCTGGGAGCAAGGGACTAGTAACCCCTTCTCCTGTATATATTACTAAATGTAAAATGGGAAACTTTCATTTTTCATTTTGGGCCACCCCACTTCGGTGGGAAACGGCCGACGTGTTGAAAGAAGAAAGAAGAAAAGGAGAAACTTTCGTTTTTCCTTTTGGGCCACCCTGTCTCGGTGGGAAACGGCCGACGTGTTGAAAGGAAGAAAGAACTATTGTTCTATGGGGATTAGGTTAAACACATCATCAGTTCTCCTTGCCTATTTGATCCTTCTTGCCAACAAATTTTTCTTCTACCAGGAAGTAGATGTCTGGCTACTCTTCTAGTATTAAGTCTCATTGTGCTCTGATGAGGCATTGATAAAAATTGAGCAATAACATTTTCCTAATTTGTTTATAGTTCCCATGGATCATTACACCATCAAGAAAGAACATGAAACTTGCAGCAGCTGTAACTTCTCTGAAATTACATAACAAAATACTCTGCCATTTCCCACTTACATCTAGAAACTATAATAAAGCTTTATTCAGTACAATCCTTAATTCTAACAACTGTTGTGAATAAAATTTATGTTTACTTGTCTTTACAAAATTTTTTGCTTTTATTCTTTTATTCATATTTTACAGTATTTGAGAAGCACTATCTGGATCGAAGTTTTGACCGCACAGGTCAAGTGTCTGTGGTAGTAACTCCAGGTGTTGGAGTTTTTGAGGTGGATCGTGAACTGACAAATATCACCAAGCAGCGCATCATTGACAATGGTGTTGGGTCAGACCTGGTGTGTGTGGGTGAACAGCCACTTCATGCTGTTCCACTTCTTAAGGTAATTTTGTGGATGCTTACAGTGAAGGTATTGATGTATTTTTGAGGAATAATACATATGTGACACATGGGTTTCTTTGTTGGAGATATGTTTTGTCTGCACAGCATACTTTTTTCTTTTTTAAATTTAATAGAGAGGTCATGATAATGGAAATGTGCATAATAGAACCAGTTGTATTCAGCAGTTGTATACAGTGTTACAGGCAGGTGAGATCCATATCTACAACTGAAGCATGTTTATAACCGATTTTTTTTTGTCACAGTTCCATAACAAGAAGGGAAGTATAAATGCCGATGACTACAGCATGCCTCACACCTGGATCAACCTTAGTTTTTACTCTGCTAAGAAGAAAGTTGGTTATGGCACTTTTGTTCCACGGATTAAACTTCCCCCAGAAAAGCCCAAAACTGTAAAGAGAGAAAAATTTGATGCTTTGAGCAAACCTTGTATGAAACCAGTGCAAGAAACTTCTTTGCCAAATTCTATTTTTGATTATGACGCTTATGATGCTCAGGTGTTCAAGTTACCAACAAACCAAAATAACAAGTATGTGCTATATATTTTGACTTCATGTAGTATATTTTCTATTTTTTAACATTAATAAGTTAATCCATTATCTTTTCATTTTGTAATTAAATTAATTTTAGATGTTTATTTTAACATCTTTTACTGAAGCTTGTACTGACATTTAATGCTGACACTTGGTACATCTTAGATAGTAAGTGGTTGTTTGTTATCGTTAGTGGCTTTACAGTTTATAGTCCTTGCAGCCCAGCCTCACAGTATGTCTTCTAAATTGCGAAGAAAATGTTTTAGGAAAAAGAATTATTAAAATAATACAGTGGACCCCCGGTGTTCGTCCTGCTCCAAACTCGCCCTTTTATGTAAGTGTATTTTTTTAAATGCTTTTGTAAGTGTATTTTTGGGAGTCTAAAAGGACTAGTCTACTTTACATTATTCCTTATGGGAAAAAATTTCTTTGGTAATGGCACTTGAACAGCATTCTGGAACGAAAAAATCACGAAAACTGGGGGTCCACTGTATAGGAAAATAAAAATAATTTTTTTACTGAATGTAAGCAATAGTTTGGAAGAGTTACATGTCATCTTCCATGTTCATGAGACAGAAAGAAAAGGCAAAATATTTTATAAATCTTCTTCTTTCAACACGTCGGCCGTTTCCCACCGAGGCAGGGTGGCCCAAAAGGAAAAACGAAAGTTTCTCCTTTTACATTTAGTAATATATACAGGAGAAGGGGTTACTAGCCCCTTGCTCCCAGCATTTTAGTCGCCTCTTACGACACGCATGGCTTACAGAGGAAAAATTCTGTTCCACTTCCCCATGGAGATAAGAGGAAATAAGAACAAGAACTAGTAAGAAAATAGAAGAAAACCCAGAGGGGTGTGTATATATATGCTTGTACATGAATGTGTAGTGTGACCTAAGTGTAAGTAGAAGTAGCAAGATGTACCTGAAATCTTGCATGTTTATGAGACAGAAAAAAGACACCAGCAATCCTACCATCATGTAAAACAAATACAGGCTTTCGTTTTACACTCACTTGGCAGGACGGTAGTACCTCCCTGGGCGGCTGCTGTCTACCAACCTACTACCTAGGATTTTATAAATATAATATAAAATATGGCAGGTAAACAACTATAATTTTATTTTGCTATTAATTGTATTTACAGTGCACTTGCACTTGCTCTTTAGGGTCCTTTTTGTTTCTGTAACACACTGACCATCACCTACCAAGGTAGGGTGACGCAAAAAAAGAAATACTTTCAACATCATTTCTTCCATCACTGTTTTACCGGAGGTGCACCAGTACCACAATTCAGATGCCCCCAAACTTCAAATATCCCCACCCCTTCTTCAGAGTGCAGGCACTGTACTTCCCACCTCCAGGACTTTAGCTCTGCCAACTGGTTTCCCTAAATCCCTTCACAAAATGTTACCTTGTTCATACTCCAACAGTTCGTCAAGTTCCAAAAACCATTTGTTTCCACTCCTATCTAACGCACTCACATACACCTGCTGGATGAATGACAGTGTGTTTTCTCCTTTTTTTGGTGGGTCATCCTCCCTCTATGAGAGAAGGCTGGTGTATTAAAAGAGTCAACAAAGAGTAAATAAATTTTACACATTTCTTATCACATTCCGTATACATTCATCTTCCCTTTCCTGTGTGTTTTTTAAGTAGTTCTTATTCTTGTAAAGCTGTATTTTTCAGCTAAATAAGTCTGGGCTGAGACAAGGTATTATGCAGGATACTGCATTGTTGTAATAAGTTTCTAATGTGGAATGTTTGTAGTGTAGTGAAGGTCTATTAAAATAGTGTCAGTGCTTAAGTGGACGTGAATTGAACGGCAGGTGGACAGGCAGTGGGACACATAATAGATGTGAACACTGGGAGAGCTGTGTGGGTCAGCGTGACTAGTCACACTGACTACAGTACACTACAAACATTCCACATTACAAATTTATTACAATGCAGTATCCTGCATAAGATAGGGCTATAAGGGTGATGATTCCTGAGACCATTAACAAATATAACTGATAAGAGAAAAGGAAGCTATAAAAAATTTGTTATGAACTTGACAAAATAGCTGAGTCAGAATCAGAAGAATTAATCAAGAATTGATTATGTTTTTACTACAGGACTTATCGAAGTTTACAGAGAACAACTACTAGAAAGAAGAATAATAATCAATCATCTTCTGTCCAGCCTCTGACAAGAATCACCTTCCAACGGAAACTCTCCGACCCTGATCTCTATAACAGCATTGAGCAGGTAAACGTATACTCAGAAGACAGTACAAAGAAACTACATACTGTCTGCCACTCTTTATGTATTTTCTCTTCTTTCATATATACTGTACGTATAGTAAATGCTCTTCATTGGGGGTGCCTTGATGGCAGTGAAGGGCTCTTGATCTAGGTAATTGAAGGTGCCATGTCCTTAATTGGATCAAACCTCACTAATATCCAACCTTCCCATTCCCAAGATTCTGTATAATCCGAATGGGTTTCATGATTCTACATGAATATTATTATTTTATATATTAACACAGTCGTTTCCCACCAAGGCAGGTTGATCTGAAAAAGAAGAATCCCACCAAGCAGTGTAACCCAAAAAAGAAGAAACACTTTCATCTTCATTCACTCCATCACTGTTTTGCCAAAGGCGTTCCTACACTGCAGTTAAAAAACTGCAACATATCAACACTCCTCCTTCAGAGTGCAGGCACTGTACTTCCCACCTCCAGGACTCAAGCCCACCTAACTGGTTTCCCTGAATCTCTTCATAAATGTTACTTTGCTCACACTCCAACAGCATGTCGTCATAAAAACCATTCATCTCCACTCACTACTATCCAACACGCTCACGCACACTTGGTGGAAGTTCAAGACCCTCGCACGCAAAACCTCCTTTTTCCCCTCCCTCCAACCTTTCCTAGGATGACCCCACCCCGCCTTCCTTCCACTACAGATTTATATGTCCTCCAAGTCATTATATTTTGTTCCATCCTCTCTAAATGTCCAAATCACTTCAACCCTTCCTCTGTCCTCTGGATAATACTTTTTAGAAACTCTGCACCTCCTTCTAATCTCCAAGCTTCTGATTCTCTGCATTACATTCACACTGCACATTGCCCTCAGACACGCCATCTCCACTGTCTCCACTGGATTTGAATCCTGGAAGTGGGAAGTACAGTGCCTGCACTCTGAAGGAGGGCTGGAGATATTTACAGTTTGGAAGGATTTCTGAACTGTGGTATTGGCATGCCTCTGGCAAGACTGTGAAAAAATGAGTGATGGTGAAAGTGTTTCTCCTTTTTTTTTTTTTTTTTTTTTGGTCAATGCCTTGGTGGGCGAGAGCTAGTATGTTACAATACATCTTTCTTTCTTTCAACAAACCGGTCGTATCCCACTGAGGCAGGGTGGCCCAAAAAGAAAAACAAAGGTTTCTCTTTTTAACTTTAGTAATGTATACAGGAGAAGGGGTTACTAGCCCCTTGCTCCCATTATGTATTATTATTATTATTATTATTTTTATTTTTAATTTTTTTAACACTGGCTGTATCTCACCGAGGTAGGCTGACCTAAAAAGAAAAACTAAAGTTTTTTTCTTTTTAATTTTAGTAGCCCCATGCTCCTGGCATTTAAGTCGCCTCGATTATTATTATTATTTTTATTTTTATTAATATTCTTGTTATTGTTGTTGTAGTTTAAGCATAGTATGTATTTAATAAGCTTTCAAAAATCCTTTTCCCCACTTGCTTTCAGCATCTTGAACTTGTTCCCATCAATCCATTCTGCTTTACCTCTATCACTGTGTGTTGTTGCAGATATCCAGCTCGATGGTTGCACTGGGAAGCTCTGTAACCTCCGTATTTGATAAGTCTCCAGCTATCAACATTCCTGCGCGCATTACAGAAAATAAAACTTACCCACATTCATTTGGTGCTCTTAATGTTGAAGGTTAGCAATATATTACATACTTAATTCTTAATACAGTGGAACCCCGGTTAACGAACACCCCGGAAATCGTGCAATTATGTAAGTATAATATTGTAAGTGCTTGTAGAAGTGTATTTTTGGGGGTCTGAAATAGACTAACCTAAATGACATTTTTTCTTAACCCTTTACTGGGCCATGAATCAAATTTGAGAAAGTGCAACATTTGCAACCCATAATCTGATAATATAAGCAATTCTAAGACCTATTTATAAGTGGTCATTTTTCAAGTTTATTTATTTTTGGGTCATAAAATGGCCTTTTTGGCAGAATCGAATATGAGGCCAACCCCAACAAAGGTTAAACTACAGGTGACAGATTTGTATCAGATTTGATACCATTCCTGACAACGGTATGTGTCTAAAAGAATCATAACAGCTACTAATAACTGATAATAAATGGCATATATATACATTTAAGGTTTATTAATAAACAAATGGGTTAAACCAAAGGCACAGTAACTTGATTTCAATAATTTTAACACATTTATAGTATATCTGACATTATACAAAAATTGCAAAAATGTTACAAAAATATGGATATGGCACCAAATGAGTATCCTTTCTGTATTTATTGTGACAAACATTTTTATCAGAGGTATTTATGCATCTGGTTTCGTATGGAATTCCCAGAAACAGTTTCTGGTTGCATTTAGACATAGATTAACCTTGTAGTGGGAACAACGCACGGACGAGTAGATCCTTTTTTCTCTGGTGTTGCAATGTCCACATGAAAGCCTCTTTGTATAAAGTGGCAAGTGCTGTACTGTTTCATCATATCTTGTATCATCACGATTTCTTTTTGCATAGCGACTGAAATGTTCATCATCAATTGAAGAAGACCGTGAAGTTGAACAACTTGGAGAGGATCTCATGCTCCTTGGGATTTCCTTGGTTGGCTTTCTTGCTGAATGGGAGATGGCAAACCGAAAATTCTTGAGGTTCATGTATTTCTGTTTCAGAGCAGCACAGTCACGCCTGTACAACAACCAGCCATTGACACAACAAAGATCAATGACATATCCAAACAGCCTCATGTACCAGCGTTTTGCTTTGAGTGGAGACTTGTAGAGATGCACCAACATATCATTCTTATCTATGCCTCCCATATGGGCATTATAACTCTTTATGACTGCAGGACAGTCAACATCTACCTTTGTTTGTTCTCCTTGCTGTACCTCTTTATCTTTGTCACAGGTTTGATGCCAATATCGTTTGTCAATAAAGTAACAGCCTTACTGTCTTTCCAACGTACAGCAAGGATACCATCCACTGACAAGTAATCCATAGCACCCCTTTTCACCTTTTTTTTGTCCATGTCTTTGACAGATGTAAGTGGTGGTTTTCCAATTCTTGTCTCCCTTGCAGTGCCTGTGTACCTGCAATTGAATGTAGTATGCAGATATTTCACTAGACGCAAACTGGTGAAGAAGTTATCTGCATAAATTGTACTGGTGTTTGTTTGGTTCATAGTCTTTGCAAGGCTATCCCACCATTACCTCATCAACTGATTGCTTTGGTGTAGCTGGAACTTTTAGGCATGATTTCCTTAGACCATCAAACAATGGTCTTATCTTATGGAACCTGTCAGCTGTTGCCTTGGTATTATCATTTATATGAATTGCTGTCCTTAGTAACCTAAACCTTTTAGATGTCATAACAGTTGTAACATCAAGATGACAATGGTGAAGGGACCAGTAATCCTCTAAAGAGGGTAGGCTGTCCATACTCATGAATATCAGAATTCCAACAAATTGCATGAGCTCTTCAGTAGCAGTGTTGAAGTTAGTATTAACATCTTTCTGTACTGCATACAAGTTCGTGTTAAATACAAGGCTTTCTAACATTTCAACAGTAAATAATTCACAAAAATATTCAAATGGATTCTTGACATGTATTGGTACTTCATGTTTGTAGTCAGGTAATGGAGTATTTGTTATGTCAAGTTTCCTCCAGGTGCCACTAGTGTTGTTGACAATTATTTCATCAACCTCATCTTCAACTACTCTTTTCGTATAGTCCTTCGTTTTACACTAACTTGCTGACTTCTAGTAGACAAATCTTCATGTTCATCTTCACTTGAAGAGGAAGCATCTGGCCGTGGTGGCTCATATTCATCCGCAGAATCCACTTCCTCATTACTGTCACTGTCATCACATAACTCTGGCACTATGTAATCCCTTTTCTTTGAGCCTTTGATCCATAAAAGATATTTGTGTTTAACTGAAATGAACAGAAAACACAAAATGAGCATCGAAATTGAGCAAATTTTATAAATTTACAAGATAAAAGTACTCATATATCAATGTATTTGATTCAGCATGCAATTGGTAGCTATTATTGACAAAGATGGCCTTATTGTTATTTGTTAATCCATGATATATGATACCTTCATTGGCAAATTTGTTAGCACCATTGTCTGTTTTAGCCTCACATATGTTACACTCAGAGGCACGTGACATTTTGTTCTGTCAGGCCGAGCCTCATAAACGATTCAAAAAATGTTAACAAAACTTCAAGTGCATTCATTTGTTACTTATAAATACGTCAGGCAATTCATTTGCATCTCAAAATGAGGTTAAAACATTCAATAATGCACTGCAAACACATTCAGTAACTTACCGCCATTCTGGATTGGTGTAAATTGGTGAAATATCAAGAGAGTCAGGTTGGAAATGCTCCTTCTTCAACACTTCAGAGAGTACTGAAGACTTCTGCAGCTCCCAGCCAATAGCAGTCGACAATACCCAAGTGACAACACATTCAAGCTCCGCCCAAAAGGCTTGTGATTGGTTGGAGTGAAATTTGAAGTCTCTCTGAGCATATGCTTTGTGCTCATGGCGCCATGAAAACCATGCTTTTTGCGTCTCGTATGTGATGCTGGCGCGGTATAGGGTTAAGGAAGTAAATTCGTTCAGTAATGGCACTTGAGCAGGCTTCTGCAATGAATTTTTTTCGTTAACCGGGGTTCCACTGTAATTTATTTACTGTATTTTGCGGCTTATAAGAAGCAGCTTATAAGACTTGTTTTAGTTTCAATGGCTTGACATCAGACATAACTGGGAGAGTTACAGCCCACCTCACACCTCAAACTTATAGCTCCCGTCACTGACCTTCAGTTTATACGATGCAGGGTTGTTTTTTGGAGATAATTTATGGAAAAAATAATTTGTCTAATAAGCCGCAAAATACGGTAGTTGTTATTACTCAGTAATCACTTGAGATTGATGTAGAGATGTGACCTGACTGACCACCAGTCAATAATGCAAGCAGCCTTCACAACCCTTGCAATGAAGGGAAAGTAAACAGGCTACAGTAACTATTATTTTTTTTTTATTAATACATCGGCCAATTCCCACCAAAGCAGGGTGGCCCGAAAAAGTAACTATTTGCTACAGTAACTATTTGCTGCATTTCTTACCCTTCAAGGGGTAAGGGGGTGCCTTGATTCCAGTAAATGGCACATGATTCAAGGACTTGGAGATACTGTATCCTTTCCTATTTCTCAGCCACTGTTTGGCTCGTATGGATTCAATTCTTCTCTTAAATGTACTAAGAATCTGCATATTCTTCCATCTATAGATATCTTTTTAATGGGTCTCAGCAAAATTAAATTTAAATACTCTTAATTACTGTCCAGAAAATAATTTCTGAGATGATTCTTAACCTATTGGCTGTTTTGGTCGTATATATACGTCTTATGAGCCAATGTGTTTGATGTATATATACTCAAAAATTCTAGCGGCTTCAAATCAAGCGGGAGAAAGCTGGAAGGCCCACATGTGAGAGAATGGGTTTGTGTGATCAGTGTGCACAGTATAAAAAAATCCTGCAGCATGTAGTGCATAATGAGAAAAAAACTCCAACCGTGTTTTTTTATTAAAAGGCCGACTTTGAAGTGTATTTTCGTTTAGTATTTATGGTTGTATTCTCGTTTTCTTGGTCTCATTTGATAGAATGGAAGACATATTATAGAAATAGAGATGATTTTGATTGGTTTCACTATGAAAAGGACCTTGAAATGGAGCTCAAATCAGGCGAAATGTTCAATTTTTGCCGATGTTTAAGAGTAAACAAATGACGTCATTGTCCAATAAATGTCCAACTAGCCATTCTAATACAATTATTACAATAATGCAGTAGTCTGCATAACAATAAATCTTCTATTTTTTGTGTGAATAAAAAATCAAAATGGAAAGCAAGAGGGGCCTGGAGATGTGACTGAAGAACAGAGAAAATGTTATTTTAGTGCCAGGAATGTCTGCATTGTTCATTCTGGACCCTATTTTGAAATTGGCATATTTTTTAATTTGCGTGAAATTGGCCAAATTGCCAATTTCTGACCACTTTATTGGAGGAGGTGTGGGATTACCAAAACTATTATCCAGAGGGCTGAGAAGGGGTTATTGAGATAGTTTGAACATGTAGAAAGGATGGAACGAAATAGAATGACTTTGAGAGTGTATAAATCTGTAGTGGAGGGAAGGCAGTGTAGGGGTCGGCCTAGGAAAGGTTGGAGGGAGGGGGTAAAGGAGGTTTTGTGTGCAAGGGGCTTGAACTTCCAGCAAGTGTGCGTGTAGATAGGAGCGAATGGAGACAAATGGTTTTTAGGACTTGACGTGCTGTTGGAGTGTGAGCAAGGTAACATTTATGAAGGGATTCAGGGAAACCGGCAGGCCGGACTTGGTTCTTGGAGATGGGAAGTACAGTGCCGGCACTCTGAAGGAGGGGTGTTAATGTTGCAGTTTTATAACTGTAGTGTAAGCACGCCTCTGGCAAGACAGTGATGGAGTGAATGATGATGAAAGTTTTTCTTTTTCAGGCCACCTTGGTGGGAAACGGCCGATGTGTTAATAAAAAAAAAATTATTATTATTATTATTATTTATTTATTTATTTATTTTTTAAAAACATTGTCCATTCCCCACTGAGGTAGAATGACCCAAAAAAGAAACACTTTCAACATTATTCAGTCCATCACTGTCTTATCAGAGGTGCACCAGTACTACAGTTCATATTCTCACCCCTCCTTCAGAGTGCAGGCATTGTACTTCCAACCTCCACTCACTCCTATCTAGCATGCTCACGCATGCCTGCTAGACGTCCAAGCTCCTTGCACACAAACCCTCCTTTACCCCCCTCCCTCCAGTATTTCCCATTATTATCAATATCATTATTATTATTATTATTATTGTTATTGTTATAGATGTCCTTGGCAGCTATAGCATTTTAGAGTCCAACCATTTTATAAAACATTTTATTTATGATCAATTTTACTTAAAGGCCTGTAACTGCATGAGTTTGTACTCACCTGGTCGCAGGGGTTGATTTGCAGCTCCTGTATGTGTTTTTTTTTGTTTTTGTTTGTATTTTATTACAATACAAACTTTACACAAAGTTCTTTGTAACAATTCTGGATATCGCTATGTTTTGAATCTAAAATGTATTGTCTATATATATCTTGCAATGAAGCACTTGAAACCTTCTTGACTCCTGCAGGCATCAACAAGCCATGTACACAAACACTTTACGAGGGAGACGAGGTATCTCCACCACATTCGGTTAAGGTCGGCTCAAGCAGTGGCACTTCTCCTAATGACAGTTCCCAGGTAATGGAGTTTTTATTGTGTTTTCTTGTTCTGAATAATAAGTCTTAACATATCAAATTTAACAACCTCGTAAGTACAGTATTTCATTTTAAGCAGAATAGCAGTATGCTCACAAAAAATTACAGTATATGAATTATAAGAGATTTTGTTTTAATGGTATGTGATATATAAAAATACATGCTTCTGCATATTATTTTTCTTTGGGTGAAAGATCTGTACTGTTCATGTATGATTTGCATTACTCTTGTATGATATATGTACAGTGGAACCCCGAGGTTCGTCCGCCCTGAGTATCGTATGCTTCGAGTTTAGAACAGTTTTTTTCGGCTAAATTAAGCAAAATGTCTATATTAATGTTTTATACGACAATGCGCCTCAGAGTGATTATTGTGTTGTTATTAATATGGCATCTTCAAGACTAATAACACACTCTTAGTGATTTTAATGTGTTCCTGCATGCCAGCACAGGTGCAAGTTGTGGAGTTTAAAGCAGTTAAGTTCAGTGACAAAGTGTAGCAGTATGAGTGTAGCAATTAAGCGATTAAGCGATAGAAAAGGACGAAACGAAATAAACTCCTGACAGCATAAGTCGCTCTGCCTATCTTCTGCAAGGTATGTAAATGGTGTACGTACACCAGTTCATTTGTACATTATGGTTTTCTTATGAAAGAAGTGATCTAATGCAGTTTGCCTCACAAACTCTGTTTTCTCTTATACTAACACGTCTGAAGGAGGAAAGAATGGGAAGACGTTTTCATAGCTGGAGCAAGAATGTCCGCCACCACATATGTAATGACATACATATTTTATTCATTCTAGAGTGTATATCAGGTTTTTATGTTATTTATATTGTTTATTATGTCTTATTAGATGAATTGTGATAGATAAATAAGCCGTAGAGTTGATAATGGCGTCATATTGAAGTACTATTTTGTCGTGCCTCCTGACAGCAGGAACGGATTAATTAGGTTTACATTATTTCTTATGGGAAATATTGCTTCGACTTTAGGCCGTTTCGACTTTAGGCCTAGCTCCTGGAATGGATTAAGGACAAAACTCAGGGTTCCACTGTATAGTATTGCTGTATGATTTATACTGTGCCTCTGTTATGTTTACTGTTCCTGTATGATGTGTATTATTTCTGTATGATGTGTACTGTTCCTAAATGATTTGCACTGTTCCTGTACAATTTGTACTGTTCTTGTATGATTTGTACTGTTCCTGTATGATTTGCATTGCTCCTGTATGATTTGTATTGTTCCTGTACGATTTGTACTGTTCCTGTACGATTTGCACTGTTCCTGTATGATTTGCACTGTTCCTGTATGATTTGTGCTGTTCCTGTATGATTTACGCTGCTCCTGTTCGATTTTTACTGTTCCTGTATGATTTGTGCTGTTTCTGTATGATTTGTGCTGTTCCTGTATGATTTGTGCTGTTCCTGTATGATTTGTGTTCCTGTATGATTTGTGTTCCTGTATGATTTGTGCTGTTCCTGTATGATTTGTACTGTTTCTGTATGATTTGTGCTGTTCCTGTATGATTTGTGCTGTTCCTGTATGATTTGTGCTGTTCCTGTATGATTTGTACTGTTCCTGTATGAGGTGTACAGTTCCTGTATGAGGTGTACAATTTCAGTATGAGGTGTACTGTTTCTGTATGAGGTTATTGTTTCTGTATGAGGTGTACTGTTCCTGTATGAGGTGTACAGTTCCTGTATGAGGTGTACTGTTCCAGTATGAGGTGTACGTTCCTGTATGAGGTTATTGTTCTTGTATGAGATGTACTGTTCCTGTATGAGGTGTACTGTTGCTGTATGAGGTGTACTGTTCCTGTATGAGGTGTACTGTTCCTCTATGAGGTGTACTGCTCCTCTGTTAGGTGTACTGTTCCTCTATGAAGTGTACTGTTGCATAATGTGTATTATTATACTGTACAACATGTGCTGTTATACAATATGTGTGCTGTGCCTAGAGAGAAGTGTGTCTCCTGGTACTGGTACTACCGACTTGCTGTATATTTTGGGTTGGAGTGTACCTTATTTAATGGCTGATGATCAGTTAGGGTCTGACCTAAATACAGTGGACCCCCGAGTATTGTAATTAATCCGTTCCAGGAGCTAGTACTTAACACGAAGTTTACAAAATTCGAACCATTATTTCCCATAAGAAATAATGTAAATACAATTAATCCGTTCCACCAAAAAATATTCACATATAAAATAATTAAAAACAATATACAGTTGTACCTCGACTTACGATGTTATCATCTTACGTTATTTTCGATAACCGATATTTATAACGTAAGAAATTTGAATGCGACTTACGATGTTTGCTTCGTCTAACGACATTCGTACCGGACGTGTCCGCTTGGCGCCCAGCTGAGCGCGCACTCCAGGGAGCGTCAGTGCTATTGTTTACAAGCGAGAGCGACCACCCACCCACACCCACGCATTCATACCAGTATATTGTCATTATTCCACTGTTTTTAGTGCTTGCAACTGCTAAATAAGCTACCATGGGTCCAAGGAAAGCTCCTAGTGCTAAGCCTGTGGTAAAGAATGTGCAGGGAGTGAAGCATTTATGCAGGGAGTGTAGCAGGGATGCAGGGAGTGTAGCAAGGATGCAGGGAGTGTAGCAGGCATGCAGGGAGTGTAGCAAAGATGCAGGGAGTGTAGCAGGGATGCAGGGAGTGTAGCAGGGATGCAGGGAGTGTAGCAAGGATGCAGGGAGTGTAGCAGGGATGCAGGGAGTGTAGCAAGGATGCAGGGAGTGTAGCAAGGATGCAGGGAGTGTAGCAAGGATGCAGGGAGTGTAGCAAGGATGCAGGGAGTGTAGTAGGCATGCAGGGAGTGTAGCATTCATGCAGGGAGTGTAGCATTCATGCAGGGAGTGTAGCATTCATGCAGGGAGTGTAGCATTCATGCAGGAGTGTAGCATTCATGCAGGAGTGTAGCATTCATGCAGGGAGTGTAGCATTCAAAGAAAAGGCCAGTAACCCCAGAAAGAACTTGGTACCTGCAGTGTTAATGGAAGGATTCCCCTTCCAAACACTAGCATACTACTCCACCTTCTCCCCTCCTCCCGTCCTCCACACATCAACAACTCTTCAATAAATGTAAGTGACATGTTATTGTTCAATATTTACATGTGTATTTAGGTATTCTTTATTAAATTCTTTATTATTTAATGTCAAAAAGTTCTAAAAAATATTTTATTTAACTACTTTTGGAAGTCTTGGACGGATTAAATTTATTTCCATTATTTCTTATGGGGAAAATTGATTCGAGTAACGATTGTTTCGCCTTAAGATATGCCCTCTCTGACGGATTAATATCGTAAGTCGAGGTACCACTGTATATACAGTGGTACCCCGACTTACGATGGTCCCCAAACACACCCTTTTATGTAAGTTGATTTTTTTAAATGCTTTTGTAAGTGTAATTTTGGGGGTCTAAAAGACTAGTCTATTTTACATCATTTCTTATGGAGATAAATTCGTTTGGTAATGGCACTTGAACAGCATTCTGGAATGAAAAAATATCGTAAGTCGGGGTACCACTGTATATATATACATTTACTTACCTTTATTGAAGAGTTGCAGGCATCTGGAAGATAGAGTAATGAGTAATGAAGGTCCTCTTGGGCATTTTCTTCCAAAACAGGCCTATTTCATCACAAATAAAAACTTGTTGGGGGAGTAATTCTTCAGCCTCTACGAAGGGAAATCCCCACTCCCTGCATGCCTGCTACACTCCCTGCATGCCTGCTACACTACCTGCATGCCTGCTACACTCCCTGCATGAATGCTACACTCCCTGCATGCCTGCTACACTCCCTGCATGCCTGCTACACTCCCTGCATGTCTGCTACACTCCCTGCATGAAAGCTACACTCCCTGCATGCCTGCTAAACTCCCTGCATCAATGCTAAACTCCCTGCATCAATGCTAAACTCCCTGCATGCCTGCTACACTCCCTGCATGCCTGCTACACTCCCTGCATGCCTGCTACACTCCCTGCATGCCTGCTATACTCCTTGCATGCTTGCTACACTCCCTGCATGAATGCTACACTCCCTGCATGCCTGCTACACTCCCTGCATGCCTGCTACACTCCCTGCATGTCTGCTACACTCCCTGCATGAATGCTACACTCCTGCATGCCTGCTAAACTCCCTGCATGCCTGCTAAACTCCCTGCATCAATGCTAAACTCCATGCATCAATGCTAAACTCCCTGCATGCCTGCTAAACTCCCTGCATCAATGCTAAACTCCCTGCATCAATGCTAAACTCCCTGCATGAATGCTACACTCCCTGCATGAATGCTAAACTCCCTGCATGCCTGCTACACTCCCTGCATGAATGCTACACTCCTGCATGAATGCTACACTCCCTGCATGAATGCTAAACTCCCTGCATGAATGCTACACTCCCTGCATACCTGCTAAACTCCCTGCATGGCTGCTACACTCCTGCATGAAAGCTACACTTCCTGCATGCCTGCTAAACTCCCTGCATCAATGCTAAACTCCCTGCATCAATGCTAAACTCCCTGCAAGAATGCTAAACTCCCTGCATGAATGCTAAACTCCCTGCATGAATGCTACACTCCCTGCATGAATGCTAAACTCCCTGCATGAATGCTAAACTCCCTGCATGAATGCTACACTCCCTGCATGCCTGCTAAACTCCCTGCATGCCTGCTACACTCCCTGCATGAATGCTACACTCCCTGCATGAATGCTACACTCCCTCCATGAATGCTACCACAGGGGTGCCACTAGGAAGCTTCTTTGGACCTATGGTGACTTATTTCACAGTGACAATCACTAAAGCACCAAAAAAAACAAATGTAGTGTGAATGTTTGAAAGAACGCGCTAGGTAATGTTCTCTCAATGGTAAACAATGCTTCACTGGCGGCGTCCTGCGTCCCGCGCAGGCGCGGAGCAGGCGGACAGGTCTAATACGTTACGAAACACGAGCGGTTTTACGATTCTCGAAATTGTAAAAAGCTTACGAAACACGATGTTTACGAAGTAAGAACCTTACGAAACTCGGGGGTCCACTGTACAGTTCTGGTTTTTAAAATGATTGATACAGTGGTTTTCTTGTGTCTCATGTGGTAGCATATCAGAAGCTCCGCTCAGTTTGTGTTATTTCATGTTTAATCTCTAAGATGAATACCAAATAGCTTTTTTTTTTCATGTAACGAATGGCATTCAGTTTTTAAGGACTGCAAAATTAATACTAGAAGAGTATAGCTGTAAATAAATTAAAATTTATTCACTAAGGTATTTGAGGAGGTAGATCATGATATTAAATATGATATTGTGTATATGGACTTTAGCAAGGCTTTCGATAGAGTTCCACATCAGAGGCTGTTGACAAAACTTAAGGCACACGGAATAGGAGGAGAATTTTTTTTCCTGGGTAGAGGCATGGTTGACAAATAGGCAGCAGAGAGTTTGCATAAATGGGGAGAAATCAGAATGGTGGCACGTCACAAGAGGTGTTCCACAGGGGTCAGTGTTGGGCCCCTTGTTGTTCACAATTTACATAAAAGACATGTTATCTTAAGTTCACTTTATATGCATCAACAAGGAACACATCCCTATGTTTTAGGTTATCTTAAGTTCACTTTGTATATCATCAGCCTGGAACACATCCCTATGTTTTATATTATATCTTAAGTTCACTTTATATATCATGAGCTTAGAACACAACCCTATGTTTTATATGTTATATTAAGTTCACTTTATATATCAGCCTGAAGAACAACCCTATATTTTATATTTTATCTTAAATTCACTATATATCATCAGCCTGGAACACATCTCTTATGTTTTATATGCAGTCTTAAGTTCACTTTATATATCATCAGCCTGGAACACAACCCTATGTTTTATATATAATGTTAAGTTCACTTTATATATCATCAGCCTGGAACACATCCCTATGTTTTATATGTAGTCTTAAGTTCACTTTATATATCATCAACCGGGAACACATCCCTATGTTTTATATGCAGTCTTAAGTTTACTTTATATATCATCAGCCTGGAACACAACCCTATGTTTTATGTTATCTTAAGTTCACTTTATATATCAGCCTGGAAGACAACCCTATGTTTTATATTAAGTTCACTTTATATATCAGCCTGGAACACAACCCATACCATGGGTGGGGTTCAAACCCGCGGTCAGAGAGTCTCAAAACTCCAGACGGTCTGGAGTTTTGAGACTCTCTGACCGCGGGTTCGAACCCCACCCTTGGTATGGTTTGTTTGCAATCGTGTCATTACGATTTCGTGAGCGTGGAACACAACCCTATGTTTTATATGTTATCTTAAGTTCACTTTATATGCATCAACAAGGAACACATCCCTATGTTTTATATGTAATCTTAAGTTCACTTTATGTATAATCAGCCTCAAACACATCCCTTTGTTTTAAATATTATAAAAAATTCACGTTATATGCATTAACAAGGAACACATTCCTATGTTTTATATGTTATCTTAAGTTCACTTTATATACATCAGCCTGGAACACAACCCTATGTGTTATATGCAGTCTTAAGTTCACTTTATCATCAACCTGGAACCCTTCCCTGTGTTTTATATGTTATCTTAAATTCATGTTATATATCATCAATCTGGAATACATCCCTATGTTTTATATGTTATCTTAAGTTCACTTTATATATCATCAGCCTGGAACATATCCCTATGTTTTATATGTTATCTTAAGTTCACTTTATATGCATCAACAAGGAATACATCCTATATTTTATATGTGATATTAAGTTCACTTTTCATATCAGCCTGGAACATATCCCTATGTTTTATATGTTATCTTAAGTTCACTTTATATATCATCAGCCTGGAACACATCCCTATGTTTTATATATTATCTTAAGTTCACATTGAATGTATCAACAAGGAACACATCCTATGTTTTAAATGTTATATTAATTTCAGTTTATATATCATCAGCCTGGAACACATCCCTATATTTTATATATTTTAAGTTCAATTTATATGGATCAGCAAGGAACACATCCTATGTTTTATATGTGATCTTAAGTTCACTTTACATATCATCAGCCTGGAACATATCTCTATGTTTTATGTTATCTTAAGTTCATTTTATATATCATCAGCCTGGAACACATCCCTATGTTTTATATGTTATATTAAGTTCACTTTATATATCATCACCCTGGAACACATCCCTATGTTTTATATATTATCTGAAGTTCACATTATATGCATGAACAAGGAACACATCCCTATGTTTTATATGTGATCTTTAGTTCACTTTATATACATCAACAAGGAATGAATACCTATGTTTTATGTAATTTTAAGTTCACTTTATATTTCATCAGCCTGGAACACATTCTAATGTTTTATGTATTATCTTAAGTTTACTTTATATGCATCAGCCTGGAACACAACCCTATGTTTTGTTATCTTAAGTTCTCTTTATATGCATCAACAAGTAACACATCCCTATGTTTTACGTATAGTTATCTTAAGTTCACATTATATGCATCAACAAGGAACACATCCTTATGTTTCATATGTTATATTAAGTTCAGTTTATATATCATCAGTGTGGAACATATGGAATAGGAGTAGAAATTTTTTCCTGGGTAGAGGCATGGTTGACAAATAGGTAGCTGAGAGTTTGCATAAATGGGGAGAAATCAGAATGGGGGCACGTCCCAAGTGGTGTTCCACAGGGGTCAGTGTTGGGCCCCTTGTTGTTCACAATTTTACATAAATGACATAGATGAAGGAATAAATAGCGACATAAGCAGATTTGCTGATGACACCAAAATAGGCTGTCCAATTCATTCTAATGAGGACATTAGAGCACTCCAGGATGATTTGAATAGACTGATGCAGTGGTCAGAGAAGTGGCTGATGCACTTTAATATAGACAAATGCAAAGTTCTAAATGTTGGACAGGAAAATAACCATGCCACATATAAACTAAATAATGTAGATCTTAATATTACTGATTGTAAAAAGGATTTAGGAGTTCTGGTTAGCAGTAATCTGAAACCAAGACAACAGTGCATAAGTGTTCACAATAAAGCTAACAGAATCCTTGGCTTCATATCAAGAAGTATAAATAATAGATATCCTCAGGTTGTTCTTCAACTCTACACATCTTTGGTTAGGCCTCATTTAGATTATGCTGCTCAGTTTTGGTCACCATATTACAGAATGGATATAAATGCACTGGAAAACGTACAAAGGAGGATGACAAAGTTGATCCCATGTATCAGAAATCTTTCCTATGAGGATAGACTGAGGGCCCTGAATTTGCATTCTCTAGAAAGGCGTAGAATTAGGGGGGATATGATTGAGGTGTATAAATGGAAAATAGGAATTAATAAAAGGGATGTAAATAGTGTGCTAAAAATATCTAGAATAGACAGGACTCGCAGCAATGGTTTTAAATTGGAATAATTCAGATTCAGGTAGGATATATTAAAGCACTGGTTTGGTAATAGAGTTGTGGATGAGTGGAGCAAACTCCTGAGTACCGTCATAGAAGCTAAACCGTTGTGTAGTTTTAAAAATAGGTTGGATAAATACATGAGTGGGTGTGGGTGGGTGTGAGTTGGACCTGACTAACTTGTGGTACTAGGTCAGATGCCGTGCTCCTCCCTTAAGTGAATGTGACTGACCTGACTAGGTCAGTCATATTCACATCTCCCAGTGGGAGAATTGGACCTGCCTCACATGGGCCAGTAGGCCTGCTGCAGTGTTCCTTCTTTCTTATGTTCTTATTAACATGTTGATATATTGTTTGCTATAGATTTTGCCTGAAGCATTTAGAATACAGTGGACCCCCGAGTAACGTAAAAACTTCATTCAAGAAGCCTGCTCGAGTGCCATTACCGAACGAATTTACTTCCTTAAGGAATAATGTCATGTAGGTTAGTCTGTTTCAGACCCCCAAAAATACACTTCCACAAGCACTTACAATATTATACTTACATAATTGTACGATTTCCGGGTGTTCGTTACTCGGGGGTCCACTGTACGTATATGTAAAAAAAGTTATTTGCACATTGAGTAATTTTAGTAAATTTTTGCTTTAATTTCACTGATTTGCCTTATGTCATTATAATAGTTTTTATATTTCTCTTATCAGTTGCAAAAGAATAAACCAAGTGTCCTCCGTCCAGGAAGATCGCTGATTAACCCTTTTGATCCTTCACATGTTACCATCAAACTGACATCAAATCGCAGGAGATGGATCCACATATTCCCAAAAGGTATTCAACACTGTTCGTGCATCTAATTCAGTGCATTTATTAATAGTTTATAAATGAATGTCTTGAGGGAGATTTTTTTTTCAACACGCCAGCCATCTCCCACCAAGGCAGGGTGATCCAAAAAGAAAGAAATACTTTCACCATCATTCACACATAATCACTGTCTTTGCAGAGGTGCCCAGATATGGTAGTTTAGATGTTACTCCAAACAGCCAATATCTCAATCTCCTCCTTTAAAGTGCAGGCATTGTACTTCCCACCTCCAGGACTCAAGTCCAGCTAACCGGTTTCCCTGAATCCCTTCACAAAATATTAACCTTTGCTTACACTCCAACAGCTCGTCAGGTCCCAAAAACCACTTATCTCCATACACTTATCTAACACGCTCACACATGCCTGCTGCATGTCCAGACTTCTTGCACACAAAATCTATTTTACCCCCCTCCTTCCATCCCTTCCTAGGATAAATATATTTATTAATTTTTTATTTTTGTTATGTACTAGATTCATGCTAGTATATTTAGCTGTGAATGGAATAAGGAGTGATAGATCGTGAATTTAATGGCTATGAGAGGTATTAATACATTCATTATAAAGGATAATGCATCACTATTGAGAAGATAATAGATGATGGAACTTATTGCAGATATGAATGAGACGATTTCAAGTGCAAGGATAGCTTTTGTGTCCAAAACAATTGTTATGATATGAGAAGTATTGTGTTGCATTATGAAGAGAGAAGATTACTGTTATGTATGAAATGTAGAAGTGGAATAATTAGGCATCCTTGAGAGTGTACCTTCAAGTGGTTGCCTAAATTGTTTTTCTATTCTTCCTCCATTTTTTTTGTTTACTATTTAAGAATGTCTCATCCTATCAACTTCAATTTTTCATTGCTAGTAAACTGTAATGAGAGAAAGGGTCTTGCAACTATTGGCATGTGTAAATGCCCTTTGGTCACTTTTATATAGACTATGTACTTTCTATTTTGGTTTCCATGCAATAACTTGAGAAAGCTTCTTCTAATCAGCTTCAAACTTTCTACATTAGTGTTTTTCTACTTAGAAAGTTGGGATTGTTATTGGATTGTGTAGGTGCTAATTTGCTAATTTTATTTAAAAAATGGTGTAGTATTTTGTTTCCTTGAGATAGCTTAACTGTTATATGCCTATTTTCAATAGCTTCTGTGAGATAATTGGAGAATATATCTTCTGTTTGGCTTCAAACTTTTAGCACTGGTGTTTTTTTTTTTTCTCAAAGGTAGCTTTGCATTGATTTTGGATTGTGTAAATTTTAATTTTCTGAATTTTAAACAAATTTGTTTCTGTGCAATAACTGGAGACTGCCTTCTGATAAGCTTCTAACCTATAAAGCTAGTATACAGTAAACTCCCAAGTAACAAGTGGGTTATGTTCGTGAAAATCGGCACTTAAATAAAAATTGTGTTATGTGAAGTGAAGAATACAGGAAAAATAGGGTTATTTTCCAGCTATCTTCAAATTTGCCAAAAAATAATTTTAATAGGTACAAATTACTACATTTAATTCTAACTTAGTCTGATTGTCATTGCTTGTTGATATAATGGGTGGAGAAGACTGATGTGGTTCTTCCAAGCTGAGGTGGATGGCTGTGCTACTTGTGTTGATGTGGACACAGTTGTCAGTAATTGATGGTTGTACTGGAGTGCTCAAGTACAGTATTCTGTAATTGATCTCTGGTCTGTTTTACCTTGTAGTATTTTATACAAATGATGATAAGACATCATCAGCAGCTTCAGAGCAATGCTTCTAGGTGTGTCAGGGTGCTTTTCACCCAAAAAACCCTGCAACTTTACCAATAAGGTGGACTTGCTGCTCAACTCCTGCAGTGTAAACTGTTTATCTTCAGGCAGAGAGGTTTTGTCTTAATCTTTTAAAACATGGTGATTCACTGCGTGATAAATTAGCACAAGCTTGAACTTGAAATCACTTCTTGCATTTGTGCAGAGAAGAAGTGAAGCAGTCCTTAGTTGTCTTAACACTAGTTAAAATATAGTCTTGCATGCTAATATAAGTTCTTATGGCATACACTTCTATGTATGCCATGAAGAACTGGAACTGTTTTGGGACTGTAACTGTTTTCAGCAATCATTTCAGCAAAGTCAGCATGGTAAGTTTGCTTATCTGTGATCAGCTGATGCACTCTCACCTCTGAACTTTGTTATGAAGCTGAATGTGCTTATTAATTTGATTAAAAATATAGCATCCATCAGGCATAACCTAAAGGTAAATAAATATTCAAGTGATAAAAAAAAAGCATTCTTTTCTTTTCAGATCAGACTGGTGTTCTAATCCAGCAGCATCACTACCATGACTCCAGTAGTAGAGCAAAGGAGGACGAATTGTCTTCTTCCTTCAAAACTATTGATAATGAGGTGAATCATCCTCAACCCATGTCTTCAACACCAACTAGGAGCCCTGCAGCTGCAGACCTTGCTGCACCTCACCCAAAGACTATCATAGCCCAGCTGAACCAAGAAAGTAAGTTTTCACATTTACAGTCAGTGCAGTTATTTATGTAATTTAGTGAGGTAATTGGGAATAGATAATTTCCTTATTCTTATTTTAAGATTGACATTAAAGAAGAATAACAAGAGGGAATTTTGTTGGAAAAGATTTAGGTAGACCGCTGCAGAGCTATGCAGAAATTGGCTTGGGAGTGGTTTATTTTTAGGGATTATTAATTTTATACTGCATTCTGAAAGAAAGTCTGAGGTGTATTGATTAGCATACTTAATTACCATAAGCATATAAATGTATGGTCTATTTTCTGTGCAATTTTAAGAGATAATTGTTCATTGTGTCTTTAATCTGTCTTTTTCTTTGATGGTGTTGGGGAGAGGGGTACGATTAAATTATGGAGAATCAAATACAAAATAGGAGTTGACATAGTTACTTTTTCCTGATGATACTGTGCTTTTGGGAGATTCTGAAGAGAAGTTGCAAAGGTTAAGGGAAGAGTTTGGGAGGGTGTGTTAAGAAAGAAAGTTGAAAGTGAATATAGATAAGAGTAAGGTGATGAGGGTATCTTTTGAGATAGGTGAAAAAAAATGGATATCACATTGGAGGGAGTGAGTATGGAAGAAGTGAATGTGTTTAGATATTTGGGAGTAGATTTGTCAGCAGATGGGTTTATGAAGGACGGGGTTAACCATAGAATTGATGAAGGAAAAAAGATGGGTGGTGCATTGAGCTATCTGTGGAGACAAAGAACGTTATCCATGGAGGCAAAGAAGGGAATGTATGAGAGTATGAATAGTGGTACCAACACTAATATGGGTGTGAAGCATGGGTTGTAAATGCTGCAGCAAGAAGGAGGCTGGAGGCAGTGGAGATGTCGTGTTTAAGGGCAGTGGGTGGTGTAAATATTATGCAGAGAATTTGTAGTGTGGAAATTAGGAGGAGGTGTGGAGTTACTAAAATTATTATTAAGAGGGCTGAAGAGGGGTTGTTGAGATGGTTTGGTCTTTTAGAGAGGATGGAGCAAAATAGGATGACTTTGAGGGTGTATAAATCTGTAGTGGAGGGATGGAGGGGGTAGGGGTCATCCTAGGAAAGGATGGAGGGGGTAAAAGAAGTTTTGTGTCCAAGGGGCCTGGACATGAGCAGGCATGTGTGAGTATGTTAGATAGGAGTGAGCGGAGGCGAATAGTTTTTGGGACTTGACGAGCTGTTGGAATATTTTGTGAAAGGATTCAGGGAAACTGGTTAGCTGGACTTCCGTCCTGGAGGTGGAAAGTACAATGCCTGCATTTTAAAGGAGGGGTTTGGGATATTTGTTGTTTGAAGTGACATCCAAACTGTTGTATCTGCATGCCTCTGCAAAGACAGTGTTAGTGTGAATGATGATAAAAGTGTCTTTTTTTTTTTTTGTTGGGTCACCCTTCCTCAGTGGGAGACGACCAGCATGTTAAAAAAAAAATAGTTTTTATATATGAATTGTAAATGTAAATAAAAGTGATGAGAAATATTTATAAAGAAAGAATTGAATAATATTAATACAAAAGTATGAGAAGTAATAGCATAATGAGGCATAAGCAGGTGAACCATTGTTGCACACAAGTGTGAACTATCAGTAGTACAGTTAAACTACCACAGTATTCTCCCTCATACCATGAGGGTTCTTTCTTCATTATTTATTGTTTTATCTCTCCATATTTACTTTAATTCATCAAAATGATTGTATGAGTATGTGATGAATTTGTTGGTAATAATTATACTGTACAGTGGACCCCCGAGTTTCGGGGGTAAGTGCTTTTGTAAGTGTATTTTTGGGGGGTCTGAAATAGACTAACCTACTTGACATTATTCCTTAAGGGAATAAATTCGTTCGGTAATGGCACTTGAGCAGCCTTCTGGAATGAATTATGACCGAAACTCGGGGTCCACTGTACAGTGGTACCCCGACTTACGATATTTTTTTATTCCAAAATGCTGTTCAAGTGCCATTACCAAACGAATTTATCTCCATAAGAAATGATGTAAAATAGACTAGTCCTTTTAGACCCCCAAAATTACACTTACAAAAGCATTTAAAAAAATAAACTTACATAAAAGGGTGTGTTTGGGGACCATCGTAAGTCGGGGTACCACTGTATATAGTTATACAGTGAACCCCCGGTTTACGTACTGCCCCAAACTCGAACAATTATGTAAGTGTATTTTTGTAAGTGCTTTTGTAAGTGTATTTTTGGGGTCTAGAAGGACTAATCTAATTTACATTATTCCTTATGGGAACAAATTTGTTTGGTAATGGCACTTGAACAGCTTTCTGGAACAAATTAATGATGTAAACCAGGGGTCCACTGTATAGTCACCCTGCCTTGGTGGGAAATGGCCGATGTGTTAAAAAAAATATATATACTATAGTTATTTGCTTTTATGCTTATGTCAAGGCTGAATTAATGGAATTTTAACTGTGTATTATATGGGGAATATTGTATAAAATTTTCATCTTTTTTTATGCAGACATAAATGGTGGTCGTCGAGATCCTCGTCCACGAGCATCTTCATCACTGGCCAGCTCACTCACATCGGTTGACAGTAATTTAGCATTTCACATGTAGAATTTCTTTTAGTAAATTATATTTACCTACTATTCATCCTTTCAGATTACTTTAAATTTTAATATTTATGTCTTTTTTTACATACAGTATGATCAAATTCTGCAGACACTATTTATTATATAGGTGGCAGGGATATTATCATTTATGAAGATTAGAATATCACACTTGTTCACAGTGAAATGCTTCTGCTACTTTTTTGATCACAAGATTAACTTAACCAAATTATCTATTGTCACTTCAGAACTGGATATATGACTACAGTTTCATATACGTATATGTGATTCAGGGTAGAGGCAGCTTACCTTATGCTAATTGCTTTGAGATGTAATTTGATACCTCTACTGCTACTACAGAATTCTGAAAATAAGATCATAAAAATAGTGGAGCACTACAATAGTTCTACTGGAATTAGGGCAGGTTCTGATGACACCTAGTCACTGCCATGCATGTACTTAACTAACTGATGTTTAAATGTACAAAAAGTGCTTGCTTCATTACACTGCTAAACAGTTTGCTCCACTACACTTCTATTGCCAAAATGGTATAAATTTTTGTAATGGATACCAACAAGTGGTTTAAAGTTTAAAGTACACATGAGCAAACACTAGGGCATATTTGTTAGAAAATATTTTGGTGCTGGGACCCTTATCAATTTATTTCCAGGACTGTAACATTTTCTAATAAATTCTCTGCATATCTTTGTGTTTGCTCAAATGGCTTTTAAATTATATTAATGAATCATAGCTTATCTATATTTCTTCTTTTTTTTGGACCAGATGTATTTCCTTTTTAAATATGACCATTTAATGCATATGGAGTATCCTCATTTTTTAAGCAAATTAGTGAAAAATGTCAAATTTTTTATAATGTCCATTTTCTATGCCATGGTTCTTGACCCCTAATTTGAAAACTAGTTGCAGGATTTAATTAAAAATGCATGCATTAGATTGCCCACATCCAAATCTATTCTTGTAAAATATTTTCATATGAATGCTAGTATTAATGAGAATACACCAATAAGCCGCACATAGGAGAAAGAATCGTATGACGACATTTCTGTCAGACTTAAACCATTATTAACTAATCAATGGTACAAGTCAGACTTAAATGTCGTCATGTGCGGGTTATTTGTGTATCGTTCCAGTCATGGTATTGTTCCTTTCTGTTCTTCATTAATGATAATCGATCAACATTTAAAGAGGTACGGTCTATGAAACTCATAGGAGATAGGTTATACGGACAGCATATAGTGGTGTTTACTCTGATAGTGTCTTGCTCATGTGGTGGGTGTAGGCTTAAACTCTAATATTTAGTTGAATATAAGGTTGACTTGTATGCCTCAATTTAGAATACAGTTTGATGACAAATGAGCTTCCCGAATTTTATGGTATATTTATTGTGAAAAACTAACATTGCTAGAGCAGAAATTAACATATACAGTACAAAAAATCTAATTTAACAGTTCAGACTGAACTTACTTAAAAATATATTATTTTAAAAATTCACTACAGCATTTTTCAATAGCAGATAGTAATTCTGAACTGAATTACTTAATTACTTGTAATCAATAATTTTGAGATCCTTTGATTTAACCCTTTGAGGGTTGAGACCCCCGATCCTAAACTTGTTCTCGGTTGAAAAATATTAAAAAAAAAAAAAAATGTGAAATGATAGAATGATAGAGAATCTTTTCCCAATCGTAATGACACCAAAAGTATGAAATTTGATGGAAAACTTATGGAATTATGCTCTCTCAAAGTTAGCGGTCTCGACAATATTTACACATCGGCGATTTCGCCCACTTTGAGCCCTATTTTCTGCAATTCCAATATTCCAGTTGACTAAAATCATAGCTACAGTGGTACCTCGAGTTTCGGCCATAATTCGTTCCAGAAGGCTGTTCGAGTGCCGTTACCAAACGAATTTGTTCCCATAAAGAATAATGTAAATTAGATTAGTCCATTTCAGACCCCCAAAAATACACTTACAAAAGCATTTACAATAATACGCTTACATAATTGTTCGAGTTGGGAGCTGTACGAAACTCGGGGTAACACTGTATTTCGCTAGAACTCTATTTGTTCCATCGATTGAGTACAAGAAACTGCCCATTTACGGATTTCAACTACCCAATAAAGTGGTCAGAAATTGGCAATTTGGCCAATTTCACACAAATTTCCAAAGATGCCAATTTCAAAATAGGGTCCAGAATAAACAAGACATACATTCCTGGCACTAAAATAACATTTTCTCTGTTCATTAGTCACATCTCCAGGCCCCCCTTATATTACTCTTGCTTCCATTTTGAATTTTTTTTCTCACAAAAAATAGAAGTTTTTACCGTTATGCAGACTACTGCATTATTGTAAAAATTATATAAATAATATCAGCACACTTGTGAAAGAATATTAGACTCACCAGTTGACGTGTATTGGATTCGTGGCATGATTTGTTTACTCTTGAACATCGGCAAAAATCGAACATTTCTGCTAATTTGAGCTCAATTTCAAAGTACTTTTCATCGTGAAACCAATCAAAATCATCTCTATTTCTGTAATATATCTTCCATTCTATCAAATGAGACCAAGAAAACGAGAATACAACCATAAATACCATACGAAAATACACTACAAAGTCGCTGTTTTAAATTAAAAACACGGTCAGAGTTTTTTTTTTCTCATTATGCACTGCGTGCTTCAGGATTTTTTTTATACTGTGCACACTGACCATGCAGACCCATTCTTTCATATGTAGGCCTACCGGCTTTCTTCCACCAGATTCAAAGACGTTAGAATTTACGCGTATAAGTACGTGACCGACCCTCAAAGAGTTAAGGAAGATGTTGAGCCAGCACCTAGACATATACCATCTTATGTTTCAGTATCGTTACGTGGTGTTGCCACACCTCAGAAAACAAATAGTGGAGGGCTGCGCACTGTAACAGGAGGAACCACTGGCAAGGCCAAGTGCCCTGCAACCTTACTCTGGGGTGCAACTGGTGAGCAGGAATGGACTGCTGCTCTCACAACAGGTAACTGTATTCTGTCAATGATGATCTCTTAGTTCGTGGTTGAAAGGTAATGGATTTCTTTTTATAACCCTTTGCAATAAAGTTAAAAAATGGCATCCTCAGGACCAGAGCCATTTTATTTTAAGTCTTTTAATATACTGTACTGCCTTTTGAGAGTAGAGTACTATATTGACCTGTTTGAACAATATTGACAATGTTACTATTATAAAAAGTCTGCATTGCATTTTAAAAGATACTCTTATATATAATTATTTACCTCACTGGTTGTGTCCCACCAAGGAAGGATGACCAGAAAAAAAAAATATACACCTTTATTCATTCACTATTCATCTTGTCAGAAGTGTGCAAATGTTACAGATCAAATAACCCTCTGAACTGTAACATCCCTACCCATCCTTCAGAGAGCTTTTATTGTACTTCCCACCTCCAGGACTCAAGTCTTGCTGACTGATTTTCCTGAATACCTTTATAAATGTTACACATTAAAATTGCTTGTCTCCACTCACTTCAATCTAACACATTCACACATATCTGCTGGATGCTCAAGCCCCTACCATTTCAAACCTCTTTCATTCCCTCCCTCCAGCCCTTCCTGGGATGCCCCACCTCCATCCCTTCCACCCCTGATTTATATACCCACTTTGCCATCCTACACTTCTCCATCTTTTCTTAAAACTAAAACCATTTCACAACCCCTCTTCTGACCTCTGAATAAAATCTTTCATAACCAACACCATCTTCTAAATTCTACTCTTTGAATTCTCTGCATGACATTCACTTTGCACATTGCTCTTAAACACGACACCTACGTCACTTGCTGCTACATTTAAAACTCATACCTCACATCCATATAAAAGGGGTTGCTAATGCTATATTCTGGTACATTTTTCCTTTTTTGCTTCCATAGATAAATTTTTTCACTACAGATACTTCAACATTCTACCTGCTTTTTTTCCCCCTTTGTCTATTCTATGGTTCACCTCGTCTTTCATAGACTAATCTTTTGACATGTCGACTCTCAGATACTGTATCTAAATACATTTGCTTCCTCCAGATCCCTTCCCTACAGTCTGATACCTAATTTTTTCACTGCCTAAACTTTTGTTACTCTCACTACCTTGCTCTTTTCTGTGTTCACTCAGTTTCCTTCTTTTACACTCCCCCCTTTCCAACTTCTCTTCAGTATCTCTCCAAAGAACTGTATCATTAGAATGAGCAGTTCTGACACCTCTTTCTGCCTGTACTGTACTCTGAAGGAGGGGTGGGGATATTCAATCTGAGGGTAATCTCATTGTGATATCAACACATTTCTGGGAAGACAGTGATTTAATGAATGATGGTGAGTGTGTTTTCCTCTTTGTCGTCAAGAAACAGCTGTTGAGATTTAAAAAAAAACATTAATTAAGAATAAAAAGTAAATGTATAATTATTCAACCCAAAAATTAAATACAGCCTCTCCTCACTTAGTGATGTACTCATTTACCGACGGCCTGGACTTACGATGAGCTCTCTGACCAGTATGCATACCTAATAATGTATATTAGAGCTGATTTCCTCTATTCTGTTGGTAGAGACATTAGAGTATTTTCAGTAAATTCCTTCCAATGATCTGCTCGGGCTCTAATCTGTGAAAGGCTTGTAGATGCAGGATTTAGGATTATGAAGATTGTTTCTGTAGATGTTTTCCTGTAACATTATATGAATGAATCACACTATTGTTTCGATTCTTTGGCCTCTGATATTTGAAATGAATTAAAACTTATTTATTAATCTTCCTTTTTATAAATTTGTCAATAAATTTATATTATATAGAAAAAAATATTATATTAAGATTACCACATAAAATTGTCATTAATTTAGCTGTTTGCTAAGTCTTCATCCTCTGACCCTTTTTTCACTACCACCTTATTGCCATCTCTACCACTGTTTCACTACTTTTTCTACCACTATATCACTACCACTACTACAACCACACCATTAGCACACCAACTACTACTACAGGTACAACATCGATTTTCCAGACATTGATGGTCCGGAACCATACAAATTTAGAAGCAGGAACTTAAAATTCCCATGGCAGTATATTTACCACCAAACTGTATGTCACTTATCCATCCCCAAGACCAAGGAATGATGCACTCTCTAAAGGCGGAAAAATCAGTAATCTGGAAAGGCTTTGTAACCAAAGGTTCGGAAAATCGATGTTGTACTTCTCCTGGCCCTGACCCCTTATATATTCTGGCTCCCTTCCCTTGGCACTTCTGTGTGACTAGTTAATGGTACAAGTCAGACCAAAACATTGTCATAAAATTGCTATGTTCTGATTATTTGTCTATTAAGGTTTTTCCCAGGCTCCATCTGACGCAATAAGATTCCTGCCATATTGTTCAAGCTTCTTTAATTTAGCACCCAGTATAGTACTCTTTATTTAGTTTAAGCATTTCTTCTTTAATATACTTTTTAATTGTGCCTATGACAATTTTATATAATTAGTAGAGTTTTGGTCTCTTAAATTGTAGTATTAATTCTAGCTTTTGAAAAGGCAGAGTTAGAGAGTCTTATAATGAGATGTACAATGAGGTGTTGTTGCTGTTCTGGTGAAGCTCTATACTATGCTGATCTGTCTTTGTTGTTAGTTTCTTTACATACTCTGAGGGGCGGGAACGGTAAGCTAGCACAAGGCCTCGGTCAGATGACCAAAAGCTCCAGCTGCGGGTCATCAGGAAATACTTGTCCTGTTTCTTGACAAACTTTACCTAAGCTAACCAGAGGCAGCAAAAATATGTTTACCAGTAGCTATACAGTATACTATACAGTTGCATGTGATACAAAAATACCTCCCATAAATATGCTTTACCTGAATGTACTTACAACTTAAATACATTCTCCAGATTTCAGAATAGCTGTATTTTACTTTTATAATATCATAAAATGTATTTTATCTGACATATTATTATGTTAAGGGAGTTAAGCAGTATGTTTGAGTGTAGACTGCTAGATCATTGCAAAATTTTTACAGCTTCAATATAATTAGCAAAGTAAATGATCCTCTTGTCATGAAAGCAATACTGTACACAATTTATGATAGTTATCATTGATTTTTATGCTTTATAGTTCAGTTTGCAGAAATAGTTAAGCAAAAGAGTTTGAGTATACCCTTGATATATACATGTATACCTTTGAAGAGTTCTGAGAGTTTTTCTACTCCTGGAGCAAGGCCATGGAACCTCACCTTTTTTTTCACTGATATTTCAGTGAAAGTGAATATAGGAAAGAGTAAGGTGATGAGGATAACAAAAAGATTAGGTGACGAAAGATTGGATATCAGATTGGAGGGAGAGAGTATGGAGGAGGTGAATGTATTCAGATATTTGGGAGTGGACATGTCAGCAGATGGGTCTATGAAGGATGATGTGAATCATAGAATTGATGAGGGGAAAAGGGTGAGTGGAGCACTTCGGAGTCTGTGGAGACAAAGAACTTTGTCCATGGAAGTAAAGAGGGAAATGTATGAGAGTATAGTTATACCAACACTCTTATATGGGTGTGAAGCATGGGTGATGAATGTTGCAATGAGGAGAAGGCTGGAGGCAGTGGAGATGTCATGTCTGAGGTCAATGTGTGGTGTGAATATAATGCAGAGAATTCGGAGTTTGGAAATTAGGAGGAGGTGCGGGATTACCAAAACTATTATCCAGAGAGCTGAGGAGGGGTTGTTGAGGTGGTTCGGACATGTAGAGACAATGGAACGAGACAGAATGACTTCGAGAGTGTGTAAATCTGTAGTGGAGGGAAGGCGGGGTAGGGGTCGGCCTAGGAAAGGTTGGAGGGAGGGGGTAAAGGAGGTTTTGTGTGCGAGGGGCTTGGACTTCCAGCAAGCATGTGTGACCGTATTTGATAGGAGTGAATGGAGACAAATGGTTTTTAATACTTGACATGCTGTTGGAGTGTGAGCAAAGTAACATTTATGAAGGGATTCAGGGAAACCGGCAGGCTGGACTTGAGTCCTGGAGATGGGAAGTACAGTGTCTGCACTCTGAAGGAGGAGTGTTAATGTTGCAGTTTTATAACTGTAGTGTAAAGCACCCCTCTGGCAAGACAGTGATGGAGTGAATGATGATGAAAGTTTTTCTTTTTCGGGCCACCCTGCCTTGGTGGGAATCGGCCGATGTGTTAATAAAAAAAATAATAAATTTCATTCTCATGTAGGCTGGAACAGATGAAATAGCTTCATAAAAGTATGAATGCATTATTTTGTGCATAAAAGAAATGGTCAAGCCTTTCAATCTCAAATTGCTGGATGAGAATATATAAATAAGAACTTCCATGCTTGAAGTGTCATAAACACTGATCAATGCATAGTGAAAAAACATTTGGACAAAAATGTGAAACACAGGTTAGAAAGCTTGTATATATCAGCCTCAGTCATAGACCATCTTTATCTAGTGAAAAGGGTCTCTGACTGAGGTGGAAATACACAGATCTTTCGTACTCATAGTCCATACTTCTGTTCAAATGGTTTTTCAGACTTTCATGTTCCCAGAATACTTTGTTCATCAGTATAAAATGTAATAAAGCATTCTTGTGCATAATAGCGAACATATTATTTGATGTTAAAATCTGAAGTATGTACTGTACACTACCTGTTGGTGGCCCTCATTTTTAATATAATTTCATTTGAAAGTTATAAATGAAAGTTTCCTTATTTTTTTCATGCAAGCTCCTGAGAAGAGGGACATAGTGAAGACAAGTGTAGGTTAGAATCTCATACAGTAGGTGACGATTTTTCCGGAGGGCCAATGGGGATGCACTCGGATGTTCAAAAGTATATGATACTGATATATGTGTACTGTTTTTATATTACAATGTGAATGGGGAGAATTTCCAGGTATTTTTTACTGCTTAATATCTTGGCTGAGGTGCAGAACTATTGTGGTCAGGTAGCACGCATGGTGTGTACAGTAGTATCTAGGGGTGAGTGAAGGCTAAGAAAGTGCATATCTTTCTGGTTGCTAGATGGAATTTTTTTTACTGCTCTTAGAAAAATTCCTAGAATAAATTGCAGGGATAAAAGTTTTAAAGTTCATTCACTTTTTATTTGTTAACATATGTAATAAAGGAAAAATCAGAAAACTTGAAAATTACAAAAGTAATTTGGTCAGCTAAGTAATAAAGGAAATTTCAAAAATTTAATTGTCTATGGCTGAGCCTTGTTTTTAGGTAAGTTCAATAACCAAAAATGGTCTTTACTTATTTTCTTTGGTCTTGTGAAATAATGAAGCTTCCCTTACCCCGCCCCCTAACACACACAAACTGTCACAAAGATCTGGTTCATTTTTTGAGTGTTGTCATCATTCATGAGGTAATCTTTAGGAGCAGAAAAGAAACGGAATATGAATGATGACGTCTCATTTTCACACTAGGCATGAATCTTTTAATATAAAAATTATGGGAACAGATGATTTGTTATATTGAGTGTACTTGTTTTTCAGTACAGTATCATACATGACAGAATTTATGTAGCGAGTAATATTAACTTGAGCAAGAAGTTGCTCACTCGTGTGTGCTTGTGTGGACACTGATAGTGCTGCATTTTCACTGCCAGCTTTGAAAGCTTTAGTCTGCATTAACATGTGCATTCCCTCTACTATACTTAAAAGGCAGTAAGATCTAGTGCTAGTTAAAAGTATGTATTTATTTATGGGGAGGAAATAATTAAATTGGAAATTACTGCAGTGATATTTTTTCTTCAGGGATTTAAGTAATTTTTATTTGATATTACTTTTCTACAGCTGCACAGTTCCCTAGATGTTGCTGCTTAACAGGTGTTGTGGTAGTGCATATGTGTGTATGAAGATATTTCCTTAATATGCTCTTGCATATGTATAAATAACCAATTTTAACATCTTTACAGAAATGCTGAAATGAAATTATATGTGCTAATATAGTATGAAATTGTACATTTTTCAAGATGTTTTCCAAAATATGTACAAAGCTATTTTTTTAATTCTTAAACAAATAAAAATGTTTCTTATCCACAAGATGATGCAAAGAGTATGTACTATAGTTATTTTTAATTTTTGAAAAATTTGTCAGTAACCAATTGAGGCTGGTTATTTTGTATTATGAGGAAGGTATGAAAAAAGCTTGTAAGTGATATGTTAAAAATGAACACATTATGTTGTGGAAGTGGAAGAGGAGTGAATGGTTAGTGTTAAAATATTGCTAGGTTCTTGGACGAGTGCTGATGGTCTCCTGATCCAACCCAGAGACAATGGAGATCTTCTTTCAACAAGCCAGCCATATCCCACCAAGGCAGGGTGGCCCAAAAAGAAAAACAGAAGTTTCTCTTTTTAACTTTAGTAATGTATACAGGAGAAGGGGTTACTAGCCTATTGCTCCCGGCATTTTAGTCGCCTCGTACGACACGCATGGCTTATGGAGGAAGAATTCTGTTCCACTTCCCCATGAAGAAATGGAGATCTTATTAGTCTATATTTACCGGCTAGCCGGACTTGAATCTTGGAGGTGGGAAGTACAGTGCCTGGGATATTTGATGTTTGGGGGGACATCTGAACTGTTGATTCTGCTCATGAATGATGGTAAAAGTGTTTCTTTTTTGCCTTAGCATGGAGTAGCTCCTGCCAGATGAGATGTGCTAGATCATCCTCAGTCATGACACAAGTTCTAACTTGTGTTGACATTGGAAATAAAACTCTTCTACTTCTTGGCTCTGCTCTCCAATATATGATGGAAAACATTTGATGTTAATTTTTTTTTTTTTAAACAAGTTGGCCGTCTCCCACCGAGGCAGGGTGATGTTAATATACAGTCAATATCATGCAAAGAGTTCGTAGTATGGAAATTAGGAGGAGGTGTAGAGTTAATAAAAGTATTATTCAGAAGGCTGAGGAGGGGTTGTTGAGGTTGTTTGGTCACTTACAGATGATGGAGCAATATAGGATGACTTGGAGGGTGTATAAATCTGTAGTGGAGGGGAGGAGGGGTTGTCCTAGAAAAGGGTGGAGGGTGGGGGTGAGCATGTTAGATAGGAGTGAATGGAGACAAATAGTTTTTAGGGCTTGACGAGCTGTTGGAGTGTGAGCAGGGTAATATTTTGTGAAAGGATTCAGGGAAACCGGTTAGCCAGATTTGAGTCCTGGAGGTGGGAAGTACAATGCCTGCACTTTAAAGGAGGGGTTTGGGATATTTACTGTTTGGAGTGACATTTGAACTGTCATATCTGGGCACCTCTGAAAAGACAGTGATTATGTGTAAATGATGGTGAAAGTGTTTCTTTTTTGGGTCACCCTGCCTCAGTGGGAGACGGCCGATGTGTTGAAAAAAAAAATACAGTGAAAGTGTTTTTTTTTTTTTTTGGGTCACCCTGCCTCAGTGGGAGACGATCAGCATGTTGAAAAAAATTAAGAGTATACTAACAGTGAGAGGATTCAAGAGGGCACAATTTGGTAAGATAGAAGTTTCAGTGATGTAAACTTGAAATATGAGCTATGTTGTAATCGGGAACCATATATAAAAGAAATAGATAAATTGAAAATTACATACCATTACTGTAATACAAATTCAAATACATACTGTGTATTTACAGATGTGGGGAGACTATTCATCTGTAGTATATTATAAAGGACTGAGTTGTATGATGAATATATTATTATAAAGAACTGAGTTGTATGATGAGTGTATATTACGTATTATGAAGAATTGAGTTGTATGATGAGTGTATATTATTATAAAGGACTGAGTTATAAGATGAGTGTATGTATATTATTATTATTATTATTATTGTTATGAGTTAAGGAGAAACAAAGAATTTCAAGGATGATGTGAAATGTGGAGTGTTAGATACATGGTATGTACAGTACATTACTGGTTCTTTGGCTTTGCATGAACTTGCTTTATGCAGAGAGTATTTGTGCAGATTGTATACTGTATGTATTTGTGACTTCGCATAAGAATTACATGTTTTTGCATGATTTCAGTGAGTTGGGTCAGTGTTGGCATTTGTAGCTCAAAATCTAAACTAGTCATAGAACATGTTTTGAAAACTTAAAACTTTCACTCAGTTTTCAGAGAATTTCAATATTGACACCATTGAAGCCATCAATTTTAAATGCTAAAGTCAATGTCACTGGCAGTGAGTTTGCAAGCCATGTGCACATTTTGGGAAAATACTGACACTTGTTATGACATTGCCTAATTTTCCTCATCATACAAAGTCATTTTCAATTCTATATGTACAATATTTACATTTAGGAAAAAGTATGTTTGCAACATTAGGCCTAATTCATCTTCTCACATATCTGTTGCTGTCTCATGTGTCATTAGTTTCTAAAAGATATGAAATTATTGGTCCGGCAAGGGCCTGTTCTTGTAAACACACTGCCTGGGCTCTGAGGCAGTGATTTAGTAAGTTGTTAAGTTGAATTTCATTCATGGACAGAACTGTTGTTGGTGGCACTTACAGGCATCCACAGGATTAATAATTACTTCAAGAGGCTTGTATTATCCTCATACCAGGTTCCCCAAGTGAACTTTGTGCCCTGTGGCCTGGTGGTTAAAGCTCTCGCTTCACACGGTGAGGGTCCGGGTTTGATTCCCAGTGAGGGTAGAAGCATTGGGTGTGTTTCCTTACACTGGTTGTCTATGTTCACCCATCAGTAAAATGGGTACCTGGGTGTCAGTCGACTGGCGTGGGTCGCATCCTGGGACAAAACTGACCTAATTTGACCGAAATGCTCTGCATAATAAGAGGCTTTCTATGTAGTAGTATGTCATTGATGTGAGCTAGGCCTGTATACCTTGTACATGTAGAAATAAAGATATTATTATTATTTTGTGGCGCTTGAGGTGGCTTAGTCAAAAATAGCCATATGTAATATCGTTGAAAATACAGCAAACCCATGAATTAATGGGAGGAGGAAATGGGAAGTGTGTTGAAACTGATTGTCCATTATATCAGAATGATTAAATTGTTTTTTATTGAAAACATCAACAATGGATTAGTTTAGTGCTTAGTTTTGATTATAATGATAATATAATCAATAATGGATAATCCAGAATGTTTTTCAATGTAAGTAACAATAATGGACAATTTTTGATTTAATGACTGCCCATTAGATGCTGATGTTGTCTGTCACAGATTTTTGTTTGTTAAATCTGAAATCTCTTTAATTGGGGTCCATTATATCAAGATTTTACTGCATGATCAATTACTTTACAAAATTCAACTTGGTATTTTACTTCTTTTTTTAGTTGTTCTTAAAACTTCAAAACAATGTTTACAGTATTAGAGCCATATTTTTTGAAATACAGCCATTATGTTCAAGTATTTTAGTTCATATTTACCAGGTAAACCCTGCAATTATGGCCTCTAAATCTTCACAGAAATTAGTGGATACATCGCTGTACAGCAAAAGTTTTTCTTTCGCCTGAGTCTTATTGTGGGTCAGCTGTCATGGGCTTGTTTGGAAACTGGAGATACTTTATCTAGGGAGGTTGTCTGGAATTCCTACTCTCTACTTTTCATCCTTTCTTTTGCTTTGTGTGGCCATGGTACCTAGTTCCTGGGCAAATTATGTGTTTCTGTAGTCTTTTGATTACTGTTCTTGGGATGAGTAAGGAGTGCATAATATAACTATAAAATTAATTTATGTGGCTCTCTCACAAAACACATAACTTGTGCAAAGCCAGTATAGGAAAATAGTGTTTAGTAATGGAGATAAAAATACAAAGGGTAAAAGATTTTGTATAGATGTAGAAAATTTTGGAGTTAAAATTTTGATGAAGTGTGAGTTTGAGTGAGACAAATAAACAGTATTAGTTGAACAGTTGTGAATGTGACATGAGGGAGAGACTGAAAAATATATATTTTCATAGTTGAAGGAAACTCTACAATGGAAATAGATCAATTGATAGGAAAGTATTGGCATTAATATTTTTCTAGACAATGCTGGATAGATAATAATTGAAGATGAAATGCAGGATTTAGAGATTTTGCATTTTGACCCTTCTAGAGGGTTGTCATAATGCTTGTGAAGGGGTCTTAATCTAAAGAATTAAAGTTACCTTGCCCATGGAGCAAACAAAACTACTATACATCACAATCACTAAGCTCTGTATGACCCATTTGGTTTTAGTGCTTCATCTTGAATATAACAATGATAAAAGATAATTAAATACACGTAATAGTACACTGTTTTGATAGTATAAGGCATTTCCTTAGTTAACAGATTGTTGACCTAATACAGAACACCATGGACTGTTATTTACTGTAAAGGAAATGATTTTTATGCAACACTTGGGTATCTTGTTAGTGTAAATGTTTCACCACACAGTGGGTTCATCAGTCCAATACAAAGAAGAATAGTGAAATCAGAGAGAGAATGAGGTAATCAGTCCCTCGTCCAGCTGCACGTGTCTAATTTATCAACTTTGTCAGCTCTCTGAACCATTTATGCACACATACACTATATGCTTATGCTCACTCACATTTATGCACATTATTACTAATAGAATATCACCACAGCTTCACTTCAGTGTAGTAATGAAAAACACTTATGCTATACTTGCATGCTTCAAAACAGCTTCCAGATATATACGTAGATAGTGAAATGCTAAAATGCATATACATGTATAAACCAAATTTAAAATATTCAGCTGTAACATGGGGCTCTCTTGGAAAAAAAAAAACTTTATTGATAATATATTTTTTGGATAATGTACAGTGGTACCCCGGTTTACGATATTTTTCCGTTCCAGAATGCTGTTCAAGTGCCATTACCAAACGAATTTATCCCCATAAGGAATAATGTAAAATAGACTAGTCCTTTTAGACCCCCAAAAATACACTTACAAATGCATTTAAAAAAATAAACTTACATAAAAGGGCGAGTTTGGAGACCATCGTAAACCGGGGTACCACTGTATTTTTATTGATAAAATAGAAAAAGTCCAAAGACATAGTTAATAATAGCTGCTGGGGTTAAGGAATATGAACAGTAAAAGCTGAAAAGAATGAAAATGCCATAATTAATAAAGAAGAGGTAAGAAGAGCACATACACTTTAAAAATATTAATGGATATGGAGGAGAGGTGGGGAGGTTGCAGTCAGAGGGTAATCTGTTTATGATCCCAGCCCACTTCTGGAAAGATGGTGATTGAATGAATGATAGTGAATGTGTTTTCTTCTTTGGATCACAATGCTTTGGTAGGAGAACGCCATTGAGTTAAAAAAAATAAGAAAATAGATGAGATTCTTGTAGCACCAACAAGAGGCCACATTTGTAAGGATGCTAAGAAAAATTGGCACTGAAAGAACATAAAAATATTTGTTTACAGAGTAATAAACTAATGGAATGGAATCCAAAAGGAGGTAGAAGAACTTTAAACAAAATTTTATGACAAACTAAAATACCAAATGGGATTAGTTCAGCTTCTGTAACAGCAAATAAGTACTGTACTTGATGATCACAAATAGGTAATCTCACACACCTGCATACATTTGTACACAAATATAAACACATATACACTTAACATTATTTATTCTTACTAAAAACTGGTGATCCTTTCAAGGTGTTGACTGGAAGAGTTTAACCCTTCCTGCATGTCTGCCAATCACAACTGATTACTTCCCTGAAGAACAGTCATTGCATAATGACTACTTGGTGGCAGACTATAACCTTCTGCCGGATGATATGGAGGAGCCAGCCAGGCCCAGCAGTGGGAGGAAACCATTAACAACGAAGCTGGTGTTTTTGGAACTGGTGGCGCAGAGGCTTGCTCAGGTACTAATATAGTGTGTCTTGTGTGCTATGCCATGTTCTGTCCATGGGTACCTTGTAACCTACGCCAACACCTATGTCCTCCACATCTGCTGATGTCTTTTTAACCAACTTATTTCCTTGTTTTGAGGAATAATACACCTTGAAACAATTGTAATATCATAAGCATTCCTTTTACAGTGTGTTAGAAAACTAAAGCAAAAAAAAATAGAAAAAAAATTTAGCATTTGCACCAATTTATACTGTATATTCCAAGGGGAGCAATGTCTAGCTATGCATTTCCCCCATACTTGAAGTGCAAAACACCTTAAAACTCATCTTTTATCATAAACTAGTGTACATAGTGTTAGACATTAAAGACAAAAAAAATTGCAAAACAATTATAATTTGACATTAGCAAATTGTAAAATATAAATATAATTTTTCATCCAATTTTCTTCCTTTTTGTTTTATTCTACCAGGAAAAATATTGTTTCAAACTAAGAAAAAAAGAATTTTGTTATTTTTTTTCAAAATTTTACCACTCAAAAATTTTATTTCTGGGTATGCCACAGTTTAAATGTTAAAACAAAAATTCAAGCAGTGTTCCTTATCATGCTAACCTCATCATGCTACCTTTTACCTCAAGGAAGATATAGCGCAACTACTCTTGTCTTATTCAGTTGTCTAGGCAATCTATCTTCAGACTTTTAACTTAGTATTAATAGTACAGTATTTTTGATACACATGTATGAATTGAACCCCTTCTCCTGTATATATTACTAAATGTAAAAGGAGAAACTTTCGTTTTTTTCTTTTGGGCCACCCTGCTTCGGTGGGAAACGGCTGACGTGTTGAAAGAAGAAGATGTATGAATTGAACAGGAAATGATTCAGGGAAGCTGATTAGCTGGACTTGAGTCCTGGAGGTGGGAAGTACAGTGCCTACACTCTGAAGGAGGGATGAGGATAGTTGCAGTTTGAACTGTAGTAATGGCATGCCTCTGGCAAGACAGTGATGGAGTGAGTGATGGTGAAAGTGTTTCTTCTTTTTCGGGTCACACTGCCTCAGTGGGAGACGGCCAATATGTTAAAAAAAAAAAATTATACCACTCTGATCATTTCAATATGGCTCAACTTAGGAAACATTCACCAACGTTCATTCTCAGCTGTATTTCCAGAAGTGCATGTAGTACATCACAATTTCAAATACAGTGGTCCCTCGGTTTTCGCCGATAATTCGTTCCAGAATGCTGCTCAAGTGCCATTACCGAACGAATTTACTTCCTTAAGAAATAATGTCACGTAGGTTAGTCTATTTCAGACCCCCAAAAAATACACTTGCAACAGCACTTACGAAAATACACTTACATAAATGTTCGAGTTTGGAGATGCACAAAAACCGAGGGACCACTGTAACCATCAAAAGTGCAGTGTGCTGACCCATCCTTCAGAGTGCAGGCACTGTACTTCCCACTTCCAGAACTCTAAAGTCCAGCTAAACTGTTTCATTGAATCTCTTCATAGATATTCATTACCTAATTTCTGTAAAGGCACATTTCATCTGTTATGTTCAATTTTGTAGGGTACTGTATGTTTTATGGGAGAGTATAAAATATGTTTTAATGCTTTATTTAATACCATATCCTTTTTTTAGGGTTTCCAAATGATTATGCTAGCAGAAAAGAATCCAAACCAAGCAGTTGATGTCTATGGTAGTAATTCTCGTTACTCGGGCATTGGCTCTCTAATGAGAAAAAGAAGTCATGCAGACGAATCTTCTCAGGAATATCGTCTTTCAATTGGTCGAATGTTTCATAAAATACGTCTTTGTGGATCGACTATAACAGTTACCATTTACAGACCAAGGTGAGCAACAGAATCAAATGTTGTACAGGAACTAACATGAACTTTCAAAGTCATGTCTCTTCAGGTGGGTGGGAGTTTATTTGTTATTTGAATTACCAGGATAATTGTAAATCATAACCCTTCAGTGGGATGCCTTGATGTTGATGAAGGTTTCTTGGCCCAATTAATTGGAGATACTGTACCCATATTTTTTATAAAGTTTGATTGCCCCCACTATCCCTATTCCTCAGGTGCTGTATGACTCACAGGTTTAGCACTTCCCATGATGATCATTATAACTGTTCATCATGAAATACTGTGCAACTGTTTATTATAGTTTTGCCAAATACAAAGCAGCATTTTTTTGTCTTTGTAGATCCTCATTTTAGATATACATGTATCTTTAATTTGTTTTTATATATTTTCCTTTCTGATTTAAGATAGATTGGCTAACCATAATAATCCATATTATTTGTTGTTACAGTCAGCTAAACAATTGCTAGTGCAAATGCTTGATTCTTTCATAATTAGTGGGTAAAAGAAGTTTTGAACTCATGGCATTGGCCTCATTCATTAATAATTTTTAAAACAGTAAATATTAATTGTATTCAAAGCCAAAGTTTATTTCCATATGATACAATGTTTAATTTTTTTAAATTTTTTTAACAATGTTTTAACATTTGAAAAATAGTTATTGCAGTTGGATGAAAAACACCCTCTGGGTGTTGCTAAGCAACACCCTTTGGGAACAACTCTTGTTCATAATGTCATAGCAGCAGTTATTATTATTATCATCATTATAGTAAATTCATGGGGGAGCTCTAAACCTGTAAGGATCATACAGCACTTTTGGGAATTGGAGGCATTCAGATTCGATCAAAAGAAGGGAAGCACACTTGCAGGTCCTTTAATCAAGGGCCCCCTTACTTGCATCAAGGAATCTGCCTTGAGATGTCGTACAAAGAGTAAATAAGCTAGAACATGGTACTCTCTGTTTTTGTATTTCTCCAGTTTTGTACTCTGAAAACAACTCACTGTATAATTGTGTTACATTGATTCCATCTGCTTTCATTTAAGTTAAAGGAAATATGATTATTAATAATAGGCAGGGCTTGGAACTATTGGTAAGATGTCATGTAAACTAAAAACTGGTGGGTGCTGTCGGCAGTTTGATTCCAAACAGGGAAATACTGAGTCAAAGGTGTATTTAAATACAGAAGAGTCCCAAATAACATATATCCAGGGAGCATGTTTTCAGTGTAACACCATTTGAATTTTGCTCCCTAATTTCAAATAGCATGAAGAAACCATCTAGCATGCTATAAATTTAGGAAGAAAATATGCCATACCACAGGATCTTTTTCCTCTGCACTATGAGCAAGGTCATTATTTTTTGGGAAGGCCTAGTCTCACTTTTAATGTGAACAATTATCCATGTTGCCAGTTCACCATGTACAGTATATGAGTCCCATACCTTACTCAGATGTGATTTACTTTGTTAGTTTTCAATCTTTTGTTCAGTGCATCTTGTCTTTGGATATTAATTATGGCACCCTAAGAGGAATACTAGTGATGCTGGAGGTGCCAAGAAGAGGAATAAGTGTTAACACCTAAATGTTTTGAAAAAAATTGAGGTGCTAGATATGCATAAAACTGATGTATGTATGATAGATGGCGCAAGCTTTTGGTCTCAACAAACCAACATTTCACACAATTAGAATGAGGGGAAGAATGAGCAATCCAGATTATGATCAGAAAAAAAATATCATATAGATCACCACAACTAAATAATACAGAACATTTATTGAATATGTGGATTGAACAGAAAACCAAGGAAGGTATTCCACTTAATGAATGCCCTTATGATCAGGGAAAAAGTCCTGACGTACTGTAAAACAGTATGTGAGCAGGAAGGAAAACCTGAGCAAAAGTGTTTGTTTAGTCGTGGCTGGTTCAACCAGTGTAAAGTGTGCAGTCAGTTGCATAATATCAAATTTAGTGGAGAAAGTGCTTCTGCTGATCATGAACATTTGCTGTATAGTTGGAGGAAATTACTTCTTAGGCTGGCTACGAACTTGAGTGCGTGTTTAATGCTAATGAGGGAAAATTACACTAAGAAGATGCTGCCAAGAGTCTGTATCAGCAAGAGAAAAATGCACATGGATTCAAGACAACAAGGAATCATTTCATCTTGCTTTTATGAGCTAGTGCATTGATGATTTTAAATGCAAGCTGATGCTGATTTATCACTCAGAATCCCTGTTCTTTGAAAGGTAAATGCACAACTACTTAGCCTGTTATTTAACAGTCTAACAAGACGCCATTGATGAGTGAGACCCTGTTTACTGACTGGTTAAAGCATTATTTTGTTCCCTTCAGTCAAGATGTACTTCTTCCAAAAGAACATCTCATACAAGGTTCTCACTCTTGATAATTCCCATAGGAATCCTTTTACTCTTGCAGTATGTGGACTCAAATGTGAAAGTTGTGCTTTATCACCATATACAAGTTCCTTAATACAGCTCCTGGATCAATGAGTGGTTTAGACATTAAAGTAGTACTACACACAAAAGGTGGTACAGAAACTTCTCTCAGCAATGGATGAAAACTAAAACACTGAAATACCAGAATTTGGCATAAATTTAACATTGCATGTGCAACAGCAATCATAAAAGTTGCCCAAGATGAGGTTTCCAAGTCAACAATAAATGCAGGCTAGCTAACATTATGGCATAATGTAGTGAATAACTTCACAGGTGTTCCCTTAACAGAAAGTCAGGTTCAGAAAATTGTGAATCTGGCAAGGAGAGTACCAGATGAAGGCTTTGAAGATGTGCAGGAAGAAGACATCAACAAATTGTTAGGTGATTACAAAGAACAAATAAATGAAGAAATGTGGGAGGAGCTCAAATTTCAAAAGGGAGGTTGATAACAGGAAGATGAGGAAGAGGTAACTGTACTTACACACATAACACTGGTTTAGAAAGACACATAAGCAAACACTATGACATATTTATTAGAAAACGTTTCGGTCCTGGGACCTTGATCACTTCTAACATACAGAGGTTGAAAGACATTATATATAGGCGGAGAGTGAGGTGTGAGTGACGCATGGTTACCTGAAGGATGCCATGTTGGGATGAGGACGGGTAGACAATGAGATCATGTGACTCCTGTGTTGCTGGGTTGGTGGTGCTTTACCTGCTTGAGTATCATGTATGCTAATGTTTTAGAAATATGTAGGCGAAACAGGCAGGGATCTTGCAGTCCGCCTGAACGAGCATCGAAGTGCCTGTAACAGAGACAATTTAAGGTACACCTGTGTCCTCCACAGAGACTCCACAGGGCATTTGATGAACTGGGATGAGGCACAACTCATTCTCACCAAACCAGACCTCAGATGCCGACGGTGTCTAGAAGCTTCGCTAATCGCCGTCACCAACACAATAGAACGTAACACTGGAAACCACAAAATTTCTAAAACATTAGCATACATGATACTCAAGCAGGCAAAGCACCACCGACCCAGCAACACAGGAGTCACATAATCTCCTCGTCTACCCATCATGGCATTCTTCAAGTCACCATGCGTCACTCACACCTCACTCTCCTCCTATATATAATGTCTTTCAACCTCTGTATGTTAGAAGTGATCACGGTCCCAGGACTGAAACATTTTCTAATAAATATGTCTTAGTGTTTGCTTATGTGTCTTTCTAAACCAACTTGTTGGTATTTATTGCCAAGGTTTATACCACACATAACACTCCATTACGTAAGATGCTCCATGGTATTGGTAAATATGCAGTTGTTTTTTCACTAATGGAACCTTACACATGTAGAAGCATTTCTGTGAAGCAGTCTCTGGAGCCAGCAGTTATGCTATATCATAGCTGTATGAAGTACTGCAGGGTAAAACAGAACACAAACACAGCATGTAATACCTGAGTACAACAGTACAACCATCATCTGTTGACAACTCTGCATCAGTATCTACACTCAGACCACAGCCATAAACATCAAAGCAAACACCACAACCATAGCCCACTAGGGCCACAGAAGCCCTATCCACTGATGCCAAGATTAACATGCACCAGCAGCCAGAATATAAGGTAAGAAAAAGTATTTAAAAATATTTTAGTAGTACTTCATTGCTATTAATATTCACCTCACTACGTCCAACTTCATTGCTGGTTATGAAAAAACATTATTACTGAATTTTTTTTTTTAGAATTTCAAGAGTTAAAAAAATAAAATTGTTTTGGCTTTATTTTGGGGCAAGACTGTAATTCCATTTTTCCCCCACATGTTCCTCAGTCTACATGATTTTGTATAACATACTGGTTTTCAGGAGTGTAACCACCATGGTACTCGAGAAACTACTGTACTTAATACGGTACATACACACTTGTGTTTTGACACACAATCTTCTGGCTTAACCCTTTCAGGGTCCAAGGCCATTTTTGGAAGGGGTGCGCCAGTGTCCAAGAATTTAAAAAAAAAAAAATCTTATTTTTTCTTATGAAATGGTAGAGAATCTTTTTCTGAAGGTAATAAAACAAAAAGTACGAAATTTGATTGAAAATTGATGAAATTATGCTATCGCGAATTTTGATGTGTCAGCGATATTTACGCATCGGCAATTTTGCCGACTTTGACTCCCATTTTAGGCCAATTACATTATTTCTATTCTATCGATTGAGCACAAGAAATCGCCCAGTCAACTGTTTCAACTACAAATTAAAGTGGTTGGAAATTGGTAATTTAGCCCATTTAACTCAAAGTTCAAAATATTCCAATTTCAAAATAGGGTGCATAATAAACAATGCAGGCAATCCTGGCACTAAACTAACATTTCCTCTGTTCATTAATTACGTTTTCAGTCTTTACAAATGAATTCCATTTTGATTTTTTTATTCACATAATGAATTTTTATTCAAACCAAAAAATGGAAGATTTACTCTTATGCAATATTGTAATAATTGTACAAATAATATCACCACATTTGTGAACGTATATTAGACCCACCAGCTGGCGCGTATTAGACGTGTGAGGTCATTTGCTTACTCTTGAACATAGGCAAAAATTTAACATTTCTGCTATTTTGAGCTCAGTTTCAAGCCATTTGTAGTACTAAAACCAATCGAAAACACTGCAAAGTTGCTCTTTTAATCGAAAATTGCAGTTTCAGTTTTTTTTTTCTCTCATTATGCACTTTGTGCTGCAGGATTTGTTTTATGTGGTGCACACTTACCACATAGATGTATTCTCTCATATCTAGGCCCAAATTTGCCGCTCAAAGCTTATCTGAGTAAGCTGAGCTCATGACATAGAACTACGGTTTGGACCCTAAACTCAAAGCCGTAGAACTACGGCACGAACCCTGAAAGGGTTAAATTATGTTGTATTAAAAGAGAGCATCATGTTAAAAGGTGTATAATTATCACAGTAATATTTGGCAGTAAACAATGATAGCTGATTTTCTCTAGAGATTAGAAATTTAAAGTTTTCCACCTTCTTTTATACCTCAGTTCTGTGCTCTTCTGTTTTTTACCCTTATATCTGTGTTATGGATGATCCATGCAACATTGGATTTACTGTTCTGTTGGTGAACTTATAAGTCGAATACTGAAAATTCAAAATTGGATTCATCAAGTAATCAGAAACTTTGTTTTGGTCTTCTGAAACTAATAAATTCTTATAGAGAATAGGTTTCAAGAAAAAAAATTCAACCTTAAATTAATTATAAATATATTACCAAAGTCATTTAACAGTTGCCAAAAAGCTATTTGTACACATCACTCAATTTATATTAAATCAGTTCACTGAAAGTCATGGTTTTGTGGAGAAATGTGACAAAAGTTTGGTTAGTATTTAAAGTTTCTTTTTGTGGTGAGATAATGCATAAGAGTGAGTGGGAGGCAATGCCACAATGGTTATAAGGTAAAGTATTTGCTGCTGGTGTAGGAGAAAGGTAGTGGCCAGCCATGCTGGTAGGAGATTCATCTGTAAAAACTTGCATTTGTGGTCACAGTGGGGCCTGTGCTAACCTCTCTATGGTATATGAATACGTATACCTAGTTGGATGAGTCTTATATTAGCCAGCTGGCCCAGTGGCTTACACGCTGGCCTAGAGTTTTACGACTCACTCACCACGAGTTCAATCTCTGCCTGTGGTATGGTTTTTTATGCCTCATTTCTCATAAGAGGGAAAGCAGAAGGCAAAAAGTAGGATAGAACAAATACTACAGTAAATCATTAAGGGAATAATTTTTTCTTGCTGTTCCTTTTTTAATTTTCCTGCTTTCATTTTACTAAATGAGCTACAGTAGTGTGTATATAATATTTTATTCTTGCATGTTTCAGGCATCTATATCCACAACTGAAACGGCATTACAAGTACAGGTTCCAAGCCCCTGACATGAGCAGCTATGAGGTATCATGGGTTGAGTTTCGAACAGAGAGACTAGAGACCTACATGTGGAATCATCTGGATAATTATATTTGCTTTCGTGGGGAGTCTCCAGATTATCCACTTATTGAGGTACAGTATAATATAGATGCAGTTAAGGCATGAGACATGTAGGGTAATGAACAATATTTGCAGGAATTTGTTCATGTGGTTCAAAAGCATGAATTTTACTCCCTGGCAAATATATAATGCTTATGAGACAGGATTGTTTTGGAAAGATATTTTATGACATTCTCTCATTTGTAATGATAATAAATTCATTACTGGGATCAAACTGTTAGAGGAAATAACAACTGCGTTGAAGTGTTCTCAATGCAACTGGCTTACACAATAATTAGTAGAACTATTTATCCTTATTTACTAGAAGGTATTACAAGAGAAACAAGGTGGCCTGGATTACACAAGACCTTACTGTTTAGAGATCAAAGAACAACTTTGTTCCTGAGTCCAGAGAGCAATGTTGGAGAGTCAGACTCTCCTAAAGTGTACAAAATGTTGCCACTACTTGACAACTCTTCTCACTCACCTGCTGAACATTTGGTTTTACATTATTTTTTCAACTAACATGCCACTTTCTTGAACTTTGCCTATTCATCCCTTACATAAAGGGTAAATAAGAGTGAAGATGAAATATTTCAGCATATTATTGGATAATTTTCTGAAGGTTAAGGAAATAGGTGACTGAAATATTTCATAAACAATGCACTACTAAAACTAGACTACTACTATATATCACATAAAATGATGAGATGCATTTAGTACTCTTACCTCTTATTCTCTGCTCACTGTATGATTCCTACAGATTTAGTGTCATAAATATATGAATATGCCATGAATAATAATGTGAAGAATGCTTGGCAAAAATTATGGTCTGCCTGTTTTTGAATGGTTCTATCTTAATTCAGAAATAGCTGAAAAGATTGAATTAATGAGATATGCCAAAAGTTTATGTAAAATTATTCCTATCACTACTTAACAAACCATTAAAAATGAGTTGAGTGTGATAGATTTTCATGTTAGAATGCAACAAAAACAGGTGGCATGGCCTTGTTTTTGACCTAAAGGAATATCAGGAAGGTTTTCTTCAACATAAAGAGTAGTAAGGAAGTGAAATAAGCTGAGCAGTAACACAGTGGAAGTGGAATCAAACAGGAGTTCAAAAATTGGTAAAACATGGTAAGAGGGGGTCAGGAGCTGAAGCTTACATGCCACAAACTTGAAAGGTAATTGGTCATTGTTGCAGATATTATAGATGTAATCTTGAGGTGCAATGCTGGACATAGTGACAACTGTGATGAGGAATATGTTAACAAAAATACTCTAATAATGACCGAGTTCATATCTAGTTTAGCTGAGTTCATATTCTTCTGAAGAAAAATTCCTTTACTTGCATTGATCAATAGCTGTTCTTTGTTCAGTAGCTGAAGACTGCATACTTGAACTCAAGTAGTGAAAAAATAGAATTAGCATAAGGCATATACAGCCTTACCAACTATAATATTTTCTTTTACCATTTTGAATATCTGTTTTTCTACTAGTGCTGACTGGTTGTATTTTTTGTGTGTGTCTGTGTAGTTGTCCAAAGATCATTTGTAATAGTACACACAATAAACATGGGTTACATAAGTGCTTTTCTTTTATTCATTTCTTGCACACTCCAGTGATAAAAGGTAATACATATCTGTAATACAGCATTTTCATGTCATTTTTTTTTGTAAAATATTAGTAATATGAATAAAGTATGAGAGTTACATGGCTATCATCAAATCTCTCTAGGGACATTTAGGTCGTATCTTATGACTACCATACTCCAAAATTCCATTGGATTTTCTTCCTAATAACATCTTAAATAGTTATGTTGCCAAATGGTCTTGTAGACTACCTTACATTATATCACTTAATCCTTTCCTGAGTTTCATAAAGTGTGCTGAGCCTGCTTCATATCACACAGTGGAGATTTGTGAAGTCATAGATCTTAACCCTCAATTATTTTTTAACAAGTAAACAAAAAATCTCATGATGTATATTTTTCTTTCAGCATTTAAAATTCTGGAGATTCAGGGTATTGCTGGTACCTGATTGTTTCCGCACTGCTGCTCGAACGATCATGGAGGCATCATCTGGAGCACCCACAGATATATACAACCAGCTAACTCTTGAAGAACAGGAGGTACTATCATTTCCTGCAGTCCTTCTAATTTTTTTTATAACACATTGGTCATCTCCCACTGAGGTAGGGTGACCTGAAAAAGAAGAAACACTATCACCATCACTCACTTCATCACTGTCTTGCTTGAGGCATGCAATATTACAATTCAGATGCCTCTCCAAACTGCTATTTTCCTACCTCACCTTCAGAGTGCAGGCACTGTACTTCCCACCTCCAGGACTCAAGTCCACCTAACCTGTTTTCCTGAATCCCTTCAAAATGTTATCCTGCTCATACTCCAACAGTACACCAAGTCATTGAAACCACTTACCTCCACTCACTCCTATCTGGATGGTGTAAATCATGACCAATCTTTCCTAGTTTTATTTTATTATCTGAGAAGTGGAGTAAGTCTTCTATTTTTGTGTGAATAAGAATTCAAAATGGAAGGCAAGTGTAATATAGAAATCTGGGGATGTGACTAATGAAAAGAGGAAATGTTGTTTTAGTGCCAGGAATGTCTACATTGTTTATTATGGACAATTTTAATTTTGTGTAAAATTGGCCAAATTACCAACTCTAGCAAAATAACTAAGAATTTGGTCGACTGGAACAATGGTTGGCTTAAAATAGGACTCAAAGTGAGCAAAATTGCCAGATTGTAAATTGCGCAAGACTGCTAACTTTGCGCCTGTGCAATTCCGTAAGTTTTTCATCAAATTTTGTACTTTTGGTGTCATTACCTTCAGAAAAATGTTCTCTACCATTTCAGAAGAATTTTTTTTTTTTACAAAGTGGACACTGAGAGCAGTATTAATTTTGGGAGTCTGGACAGTGAAAGAGTTAGTTATATTTGTCTGGAAAATGTTTTGAAATCTCTTATGCTTTTGATTTTTGCTTGTGAATAGTGTTACTCAGTAGCCCACACAGTTATAATGTTCTGTATTTACTGTGGAGGTAGCTCTTTGTTATTGGGTACTTGTGTTGGGGCTTTCTGTAGAAAGTATATAAAGAGAGGAGTTGTGTGTTGTGGTAGCAAAGTGTGAGGCTCGTGTGTTACCCAGACTATAGATGAAGTATATTCACAGAAGCATGTAAATGTGTAAAGAGAATACCTGAATAGAAGTGAATAGCACGGAGAAAATAAAAAATAAAAATGGTGGAGACGTAATCAGATTAGAATAAGTTTTAACTATGGAACTGTATAATACAGTGGACCCTCGCTATTCGAACATTCTTCATTCCATAATGCTGTTCAAGTGCTGTTACCAAATGAATTTATTCCCATAAGGAATGATGTAAATTAGATTAGTCCATTTCAGACCCCCAAAAATACACTTATAAAAGCACTTACAATAATAAACTTACATAAAATGGCGAGTTTGGAGTGTTCGAATAGCGAGGGTCCACTGTATTATGAATCAAGGAGCAACCAGATGTAGTGATCGATATATATGAACATTAGTGGAGGTTAATTTCTTAGGCAAATATAATTTCTAGAGTAAATTTGGCAATTAAGACAGAACGTATAGAAGTATACCATAGGTTAAAATGATAAATGTTACAATTAGTCTTTAAGGTCATATTGATTTTTTTGTTCCTAGTTTTAAGACCTTGGTCGGTTTTATTTTGCAGACAACTATTGAAGGCTTTCTTCGATTTTTTGAGATGACAGTTCATCGCCTCAAGAGACCTGCAAATGCTCGCAAGAGTCGGGTGAATATATAATAATTGTCTTGCTTTGATTTACACCAAATCAGAAGTTTTAATCTGTTTGATTTTGTTTCAAATTTATAATTTGTTTTGGAATTGCTTTTAAAATGTCTATGCTCTTTAAGCTATTGTCCACAATGAATGCAGCCTTAATTTTTTGGGCTGACCAACGATACGTTGTCCATAGCAATTAGCAGCCTGTTGCCTGCATGATCCCAGAAGCAGACCAACCTCAAGAAATCATATTACATGCCACACTTCAAAAAATCATGTTACTTGCTACACCTCAAAATCAAATAACTTTCTTGCACCTCAACAAGAAATCTCATTACTTGCCAGTTGAATGTTATAATAAAACTGAAAACTCTGGTCACATTTGTTAGTAGAATGATAATGTAATGCTGTATCATAATACTATATGAAGCATTGGATTTATTATCAGTTACAGTATATGTAATCTTACTACATTTATCAAAGCTTCAATTTTATTTCCGCTATTTGGAATAATTTGGGATACAAAAAGTTGCATATTTGAAAAGTGTGTGATTTAAAAAAAAAAAAAAAAAATTAATTTTCTCATCAGCATCCTCTTAAATAACATGTTACATCTTTTTTCCTTGATTTTCATATGCGAGTTACCTTTATCAAATCTGATTTTCTTATTACTTTGTGGTTTATTTTAAATTTAACTTCCTTCATGTAAAGTTGAATGACCTAGGAGTTAGCAGGAAGGGCATTTATGCTCAACTCTCAAAAAATTTACCAAAAATCCTACTGACTGATTCCTGCCTATCTTCCCCACAGATTTTAGTTTTAGTTTAGATTTTTCCATTAACAATAACACAGTTTTATGTATGAGCATTCTTTGTTTCATACAAGGGTGTAATTCAAAATTACTTAGCTTTGTGTTATACTGAACATTGAGGAAACACTTCATTCAGTATTATGCATGAACTTGTGTATGTTCTTGACTGGTCATGTGTGATTGATGGTACATAAATGAATGAACTGAGACACTTGATGCACTTGATCTACTCTCATAAAGTGGAGCTCAGGCTACATGTAATGTCATAGAAAATAAAAAGCTATCTTTAAAATTGAATTCTGCCTTTAAAGTAAAGTTTGGAGGTGACAGTTTCAAGGATTACTGAGAACAAGTTAAATTTCACTGAAGTTTTTTGACAAATTATTGGGAATGTGTGAAAACTTTATAAAGAAGAATTTAATCAAAAGTTTTTAGTGCTCTGGCTTCGAGTAATACAAGGCCGTAAAAAATATTTTTTAAATCATACTGAATAATAATGAAAGATGCTGTGATTCTTTACTTCCATGCCAAGTGGAGTTACTGTATTTTATGGCGAGCAAGACGCTCTGGTGTCAAGGACCCCTTCCCCCAATTCTGATTGGCTAAATTTAAAAAAAAAAAAAAATAAACGGTACTTAGGCCACCAAGACGCTGGGTAAATTTTTGAGTTCTATATTGGGAAAAAATGGTGTTTTTGAATTAAAATATAGTAATTGTTGACACTTGTCTAAGTTGGGTTTTTTTTTTTAAGACTTAAAACTTTGGATAATCACTTGCAATATTATAATCTAAGTACATATTAAGCTTAGTGCTTTTTTGCTAATAAATTACTGGTAATAATGATCAAGTAAGAGGCTACAGTGTTAACAGGTAGCCAGAAATTGACACAACCATTTGCTAGTAGAAATCTTCATTGTCTTATTTTTTTCAAGAAACAATAGTGCTCTTTATTCACTGTATAGCATAAAAGACAACTTGGATTTCTTGTGAAGGTGCTGGAAAATGCAAACTTGACTCTGGGTTTCAAGCAAAACAGCGAAATTCTTTTGTGGTTTAGTTGACTAGTCTTGTTTTATATTCATGGCATGAGTTGTAATAGTGCTGCCATTAACAAATTCTGTTAATATTCATTGAAGGACTGATATGTACGGTGGTAAATTATTTGTAGTGTCTGTTGTATATAGTAAATCATAATCTTAAAGTAGATATTGCTCAGTAGTTGTAAAAATTTGTAGATATTATAACACTTTTTCTGTTGTATATAATATTTCATAGCTCTCTATTATTAAGTGTAAATGAAATGTAATGTGGGAAAAATCAAATTTTACTGTATATTATTAGATCAGATATGTTTTCCTCCAACTGTCAGACAGACCATTCTGGGACTCCACAAATGTTATTGTCCATGTCCCAATATCTCATACTTCAACATGCAACACCTCTTTCTTTTCTTTCAACAAATCGGCCATTTCCCACCAAGGTGAGGTGGCCCAAAGAGAAAAACAAAAGTTTCTCTTTTTAACTTTAGTAATGTATACAGGAGAAGGGGTTACTAGCCCCTTGCTCCCGGCATGTTAGTAGCCTCTTACGACACACATGACTTACGGAGGAAGAATTCTGTTCCACTTCCCCATGGAGATAAGAGGAAATAAACCAGAACAAGAACTGGTAAGAAAATAGAAGAAAACACAGAGGGGTGTGTGTATATATATGCTTGTACATGCAAGTGTAGTGTGACCTAAATGTAAGTAGAAGTAGCAAAACGTACCTGAAATCTTGCATGTTTATGAGACAGTAAAAAGATACCAGTAATCCTACCTCTTTTCAATTTTTTTTTTTTTTTTTTTTTTTTTTTTTTTGTGGAAGAAGAGGGGGGGGAGAGAAATTGAATTTAACTAACTAATTGTGCTTCACACAAGTTAGGTTCCTGAAGACCCCAGCAAATCTAAAACTTACAAATGTCACTAAATACTCTCCATGTGATAACTTTTTAAGATTTAGGCTCATTTTAAGATTTTTGCTTCATTTTTTTTTTTAAGAAACCAGCTGTATCCCACATGTTTCTTTTATTAACGTTGACATTCACAAGAAAAAAATGTCTAAGAAGAAATCCAGTGAGTACATTTTCAATGAATTTCTCTAGTTGGTTTTCAATTTAGGGTCATGCATGAGCCCAAAACAAAATGGGCACTGCAAAAACTGTAGTATATTTGAAATTATTTTCCACGATGTTAGAGTGCCACAAATTAGGATGGTAGTCTGCATCTCTTAAAGTGATTGAGTTTGATCCATGCAAATCTTCATAATGTAGATGCAGTTTGTAGACTAAGCTAATGTTAAACAAATAATAATATGTTATCATTTGTGAATAAAAGATATGAATCATATATTCTCTCAGGTTATCCCAAGACTATCAAAAATAACTCATCGCCAACACAGACTTTTGTGGTATAATAAATGACACCATATTTGTAGCCCTCACATCACATACTTGTGGAGTTTGTGAAACTAAACAGCAGTGCTGTGTACAGTACGTCTAAGCTGTTGTATCTGAGCGCCTCTGCAAAGACAATGATTATGTATGAGTGATGGTGAAAGTGTTGAATGATGATGAAAGGTTTTTCTTTCTTTTTGGGTCACCCTGCCTTGGTAGAAAACGGCCGACATGTTAAAAAAAAAAAAAAAATATACATGTACAGTGGTCCCTCGGTTTTCGCCAAAAATTCGTTCCAGAATGCTGCTCAAGTGCCATTACCGAACGAATTTACTTCCTTAAGAAATAATGTTACGTAGGTTAGTCTATTTCAGACCCCCAAAAATACACTTGCAACAGCACTTACGAAAATACACTTACATAAATGTTCGAGTTTGGAGATGCACGAAAACCGAGGGACCACTGTATATATGTATGCCATGCGAGTCGTAGGAGGCGACTAACATGCCGAGAGCAGGGGGCTAGTAACCCCTTTTCTTGTATGCATTACTAAAGTTAAAAAGAGAAACTCGTTTTTCTTTTTGGGCCACCCTGCCTCGGTGGGATACGGCCGGTTTGTTGAAAGAAGAAGAATATATACATGTATATATATATATATATATATATATTTTTTTTTTTTTCAACAAGTCGGCCGTCTCCCACCGAGGCAGGGTGACCCAAAAAGAAAGAAAATCCCAAAAAAGAAAATACTTTCATCATCATTCAACACTTTCACCACACTCATACATAATCACTGTCTTTGCAGAGGAGCTCAGATACGACAGCTGAGAAAAGTCCCTCCCAGCTGTCACTATCTCAGACCCCTCCTTTAAAGTGCAGGCATTGTACTTCCCATTTCCAGGACTCAAGTCCAACTAAATCAATTAACTGGTTTCCCTGAATCCCTTCACAAAATGTTACCCTGCTCACACTCCAACAGATCGTCATGTCCCAAAAACCATTCATCTTCATTCACTCCTATCTAACACGCTCACACATGCTTGCTGAAGTCCAAGCCCTCGCCCACAAAACCTCCTTTACCCCTTCCTCCAACCTTTTCTAGGACGACCCCTACCCCGCCTTCCTTCTCCTACAGATTTATACGCTCTCCAAGTCATTCTACTTTGATCCATTCTCTCTAAATGACCAAACCACCTCAACAACCCCTCTTCAGCCCTCTGACAAATACTTTTAGTAACTCCACACCTTCTCCTAATTTCACATTCCGAATTTTCTGCATAATATTTACACCACACATTGCCCTTAGACAGGACATCTCCACTGCCTCCAGCCTCCTCCTATATATAAAGGGAAGGGGGATAAAAGAGAGTGTAAAAATTATAGGGGAATAAGTTTACTGAGTATACCAGGTAAAGTGTATGGCAGGGTTATTATTGAAAGAATTAGAGGTAAGACAGAGAGTAGGATTGCAGATGAGCAAGGAGGCTTTAGAGTGGGTAGGGGATGTGTAGATCAAGTGTTTACAGTGAAGCATATATGTGAACAGTATTTAGATAAAGGTAGAGAAGTTTTTATTGCATTTATGGATTTAGAAAAGGCATATGATAGAGTGGATAGGGGAGCAATGTGGCAAATGTTGCAAGTGTATGGAATAGGTAGTAAGTTACTGAAGGCTGTAAAGAGTTTTTATGAGGATAGTGAGGCTCAGGTTAGGGTGTGTAGAGAGAGGGAGATTACTTCCGGTAAAAGTAGGTCTTAGACAGGGATGTGTAATGTCACCATGGTTGTTTAATATATTTATAGATGGGGTTGTAAAGAAGTAAATGCTAGGGTGTTGGGGAGAGGGTGGGATTAAATTATGGAGAATTAAATGCAAAATGGGAGTTGACACAGTTACTTTTTGCTGATGATACTGTGCTTATGGGAGATTCTAAAGAAAAGTTGCAAAGGTTAGTGGACGAGTTTGGGAGAGTGTGTAAAGGTAGAAAGTTAAAAGTGATTATAGATAAGAGTAAGGTGATGAGGGTATCAAACGATTTAAATAAAGAAAAATTGGATATCACATTGGAGAGAGGGATTATGGAAGAAGTAAATGTTTTCAGATATTTGGGAGTTGACGTGTCAGCGGATGGGTTTATGAAAGATGAGGTTAACCATAGAATTGATGAAGGAAAAAAGGTGAGTGGTGCATTGAGGTATCTGTGGAGACAAAAAACATTATCCATGGAGGCAAAGAAGGGAATGTACGAAAGTATAGTGGTACCAACACACTTATATGGGTGTGAAGCATGGGTTGCAAATGCTGCAGCGAGGAGGAGGCTGGAGGCAGTGGAGATGTCCTGTCTAAGGGCAATGTGTGGTGTAAATATTATGCAGAAAATTCGGAATGTGGAAATTAGGAGAAGGTGTGGAGTTACTAAAAGTATTTGGCAGAGGGCTGAAGAGGGGTTGTTGAGGTGGTTTGGTCATTTAGAGAGAATGGATCAAAGTAGAATGACTTGGAGAGCGTATAAATCTGTAGGGAAGGAAGGCGGGGTAGGGTCGTCCTAGAAAGGTTGGAGGGAAGGGGTAAAGGAGGTTTTGTGGGCGAGGGCTTGGACTTCCAGCAAGCATGTGTGAGCGTGTTAGATAGGAGTGAATGGAGACGAATGGTTTTGGGACATGACGATCTGTTGGAGTGTGAGCAGGGTAACATTTTGTGAAGGGATTCAGGGAAACCAGTTAATTGATTTAGTTGGACTTGAGTCCTGGAAATGGGAAGTACAATGCCTGCACTTTAAAGGAGGGGTCTGAGATAGTGACAGCTGGGAGGGACTTTTCTCAGCTGTCGTATCTGAGCTCCTCTGCAAAGACAGTGATTATGTATGAGTGTGGTGAAAGTGTTGAATGATGATGAAAGTATTTTCTTTTTGGGGATTTTCTTTCTTTTTGGGTCACCCTGCCTCGGTGGGAGACGGCCGACTTGTTGAAAAAAAAAAAAAATATATATATAGTACACAGGTATACATATTTGTTGCATTATATTGCCTGTGTAATGTAAACATTTATTTCATAACACTAATATAATAAATAAATATAAAGCTTTAACAAGCCATGTTAATGCTTGCTGAATTGCTACGTAAATATAAACAACTCATAATAAGAGGTCCTTGGAAAGTACTAATTTGTGTAAGCTAAATTCTCATACCTTGTATAATGGACCTCACGCAAAACAAATACGTATTGGGTAGACCATGTAAAAGTCACTTTCAATTATGTTTATACAGCCTCTCCTCACTTAACAATGGAGTTCCGTTCCTAAGACCATGTCAGTAAACGAATTCATCGCTAATCAAGGAGCATACTACTATACTGTCTATCTTTCAAATTACAGAAAACTAAAAATCCTTTAACATTTACATTTTGAGAGCACAGTATCTCTCTCTGCTGTATACCAAAGATTTTTTTCACATAATCTTGACTTTCTTTACATTAGTTAGAGCCTCTTATTTCACATACTTTTGTACAGTAATCTATACAGTTTTACTTTTATTGTGATTTGAACTGCAGCTTTTGACTTAGCTCACTTGAGATCTACATGGGGATTTTCTTTCATGCTAGACATACGTATATCACAACTTTCCCTGTACGTACATGTATATATATTTTTGATTTCTTAGCACTAAGATCAGTATTTAATAAAATATATAATTTCTTTTATGGTTTATGTTTAATGTATCATACATATCAGTACAGTTGCCTTTGATAATGAATATACATAGTGTACATTGCTTCCCTTTTCTTTGTGTGATAATTGGATGCTCCTGACATTACTCAAGAGTTTACTGTCAGAGTTCTCTGGGTCACAACTCTTGCTGCAAGGTAACACTTATTCACAGTCATTTAGAATTAGACATTATCAATCAGGATATTATAATATGTAATGAGAAAGAAGATGTTTCCAAGGAATTTTTGCTTATACTTGCAAAAGAATCTTGAGTACTTTCAGTTACTTTTTGTCAAGTCACATGGCTTAGGCAGCTCTGACAGTGGGCTAAGGTAATTTATTAGATTTTCTGCCCCTTTTCCAAGGCCAAACTAGCTTGTGTTTAAGTTTTCTTTGGTCACATTTATATATCTTCTCATGTAGTGCTGTCTTGTGTTTAAGTTGTGCATGTTGCTGGTATTGGCTTAGTACAAGTTGTAACTTGCAGAAGGCAGGTGGTGGTGGGAAGGTTGGTAGTGTGTACGGAAATATTGGCAGGCGCCACAGCCTAGGTCCTCTAGTATCTTGCCTGCCCTCCACATCTTCCTCCACCTCAACCATTACCACCTCTACATCTGTCTCCACTACTGCAGGACTGGCATCAGGTGTAAGTGGTCAGGTATAGCTTTAATCTTAAGTTCATTTTTATGTCTTTTCAAACAACACACACCATTTAAAACACATTTGTGGCTTACAACTTTTCTTCTTACCATAAGTTCTCAAAGTATTGTTTAGGACTAATACTTAATAGATTTTGAATTAACATTTTTATTAAGACTAACATTTTTTTCAGAAAGAAGTTTTCCTTGAATATTTTTTTGGAGAAAAGTAGCTATGAGTGTATTTACAGTACATATGTCTATAGCAGACATCTACTAATTCACTGTGGGTCTTAGACAAGGATGTGATGTCATCTTGGCTCCTGTACTTATTAGGGATGGGACAATACCAAATTTTTTGCCAATACTAATACCCAATTTTCTGCCGATACTGATACTTTTCCTATATTTATATTTTTAAAATTATAATGACTATGTTCAATATATAAAGGAATATTTATTGCACAATTGGTATTAAATAACACAGAAGGGTTAAATATTAAATAACTTAATTTCTCAGAGATGACTATGTCATTACTTGGCCTGTTGTGCTAGTTACTAGTTGTCAAAGGCACTTGCCATTTTTTTGTATGTGTATGTGTGTATGCATACATGTGTGTATGGGTGTGTGCATGTGTGTGTGCATTCATGTATGCATGCGTGCAAGTGAGTAAGTGAGTGTATGGGTAACCCTCACAATCATGAGGTAGTGCGTTAACTTTGATATTTTTAAGCACACGTGTAATATTATTATTTTAAAAAATATCAGCTGGCATCAGCCTTTTTTTTGTACTTATATTGATGCCATAAAAATGGCTGATAACCATCAATACCAATACCTTGGTACATCCTTAGGACTTGTACATGGAGTTGCAAAAGAAGTGAATCCTAAGGTATTGGGGAGAGGTGTGAGTGTAAAAAATAATGAATCTCATATGAAGTTGCAAAACAGATACACAAAGGCAGAATGAGCACTTCATTAAGACAGCATTTTGCTTGGAGACAGCTTGTTTTTCAAGTTCTTTAGAGAGTACATGGAAAATATGGAAACATATAGGCAGAGTGAGGAGTTTACTGAGCTAAAGGGATTTGGCAATCTGAAAATTATTTTATCCCTGTACAGTGGTACCTCGAGTTACGATATTTTTTCGTTCGAGAATGCTGTTCAAGTGCCATTACCAAACGAATTTATCCCCATAAGGAATAATGTAAAATAGACTAGTCCTTTTACACCCCCAAAAATATACTTACAAAAGCATTTAAAAAAATAAACTTACATAAAAGGGCGATTTTGGGGACCATCGTAACTCAAGGTACCACTGTATATGTATGATGGTGTCCAGTGTCCTTTGGTTGGTTATACAGTGGACCCCCGGCTAATGAACAAAATTCATTACATAATTGTACGATTTCCGGGGTGTTCGTTAGACGGGGGTCCACTGTACTTCGTTTATGTTCTTCCACTGGATGTTGAAACACAGAGCACGAACTTTAAGTTAAAGGAGAACATAGAAAAGAGTAAAGTGATGAGAATAAAAAAGCTAGGTAATGAAAGACCAGACTTCAGATTGAAGGAAGGGGGTATTGAGGAAGTGAATGCATTTAGATATTTAGGAATGAATGTATCAGCAGATGAGTGTGTGAAAGATGACCTTGTACGTATATGGTTGTGTGGCATGGTCTTACTGTTACATTGTGAGAGTAGCTGAAGGCAGTAGAGAATTTGAGCTTAAGATCTGTGTTATGTGAATATTATGCACAGAATCAGGAATAAATAAATTAAAAGACAGTTTTGCGATTTGAAAAGTATAACTCAAAGAGTGGCGTTGGGGATTGTTGAGACGGTTTGGTCATTTAGAGAGTTTAGAGCAACATAGGGTGGCCAACAGCATACATAAACCTTGCATGAATGGAAGAAAGTCTAAGGTCATTTCACTAAGGGCTAGAAAGGTGTTAAGGAGCTTTTGAGGGGTAGGGGCTTGAGTGTCCTACAGGCATGTAATAGCATTTTAGATCGGAGGGACTATAGACAAGCGAGTTTTAGGACTTGATGTATATTTATATATATCGTGTATACATAAACACGTATGCCATGTGTGTTGTAAGAGGCGACAAAAATGCCGGAGCAAGGAGCTAGTAACCCCTAGCTCCTGCCAGTGTATTAAAAACATAAATAACATTAAGTAATAAATTTAGGAAAACTAGTTAGCTAGACTTAAGTCTTGAGGATGGGAAGGAGTTAGTTTGATATCTTTATTATGCACCCCATACCCATCCTGTGGGTGGTAGTCAAAGAATTACAGAGGTCAACATGACTCACGAAATCGTAATGACACGATTGCAAACAAACCATACCATGGGTGGGGTTCGAACCCCACCCGTGGTATGGTTTAATTACAGAGGTACATAATGGGTCCAGGGACTGGGTCCCAAAGTTTTGATAGATGATCAGGTTACAAGGTAATGAACTCCAGGTAGATCTGGTCACAATCATGACCAAGTTACAAAGGTAATGAATCATCTACACTTCTATACATGGTCATAATCATGAACAAATTACAAAGTAATGAGCAATTCACACGTCCACACCCGGTCACAACTGTAATGAGTTATTAGTGCAAATGTTAATTGGGTCACACACACACACACGAGCACACATACACACACACACGAGCGCACGTACACACACACGAGCGCACGCGCACACACATGAACACACATAGCACACACACACATAAACGTACACGAGCGACGCATGCACACACGAGCGCACACACACACAGGAACACACACACATGAGCATTCACACATGAAAACACACACGAGCACGTACATATATGAACGCGCACATATACGAGCACATACACACGAGTGCACACACACGAGCGTGCACACACACGAGTGCGCACACACACGAGTGCGCACACACACACACATGAGCGTACACACACGAATGCACACACACACAGCCCCCGGTGGCCTAGTGGGTAAAGCTCTTGCTTCACGCACGGAGGGGCCGGGTTCAATTCCCAGTGGGGCAGAAACATTTCGAAGTGTTTCCTTACATACACATACACACACATATATACAACAGGCCTAGTGTCTAATTGACATGTGCCTAGGACAAAATGGTAACTAACACACAAGCGCACACAAACACACACAAATGCACACACAAGCACACACACCCAAGCACACACACACACACATAGGTGAGGTTTTTGCAGTTCAGTGAGTCATTTGAATTGTAATGTCCATGCACATCTGGCAAGACAGCTATGGAATGAATGATGGTGACTTTTATTTTCAGGGTTACCTTACTTTAGTGGGACACAGCCAATTTGGTAAAAACAAATTACACTATGTTAATCTATTGTATGTCTCCCTCATTTTATTCAAGTTCACTGGGTGGAAAGTCACTGATATGCAACCATCCTATTTCTACCAGGAATTGGCTGTACAAGGTAAAAATTTGCTCTTATACAATGGGAGCAGATAGTCACTGTGCTCTGCGTGGAGCATTGTAGGGGTGATGACGATCCATTATTGTGATACTGGTGAGGGGCCATCTATGCTTGGGCCTGTATTCACTGTTGGCAAGCCAACTATTCCCTTCATTGAAAAGAATGCTGAAAGCATTAGGAGCTCAGTAATACACTCATCCCCAGCCACACTTCAACTGAATTTCCTACCTTTACACCTCCATTAGTACTGTCTGATGATGACAGCTCCTTACATGTGCCTTCTCTAGATCTTACCCTGCTTCTGCAAGTGATGTGGAGTATGACAACTCTGCAACATTCTCTGCTCATTCTAACCAGACCTTCACCACATCTATGTGTGTGTGTGTGTGTTGGTGAGTACCAGCATATACTATTACATTGCACATTAGAAAGTAGGATCAAATTTTGGGTTTTGTTTTTTCTTGGTTATTTTTTAACCAGATTCAAACAGTATCTTTTCTTGTATATGTCCAGTTGGTGCATGTGTGGCAAGTTAATTTTTTTGGTAAACATAAGTCAAGAAATGTAGAATCTGCAAAATATCAGAATGAATTCCCTTTTACATGTTATAAATGAATTTGCATTATGTTAATTTACTTTATGAACCATGGGTCAGGAATGCATCTATTACATAAAGCAAGGGAGATCTGTATGATTTGTATTTGTGAAGAATTCAGTTTGTATGTCAAATGCCTTACTTCTATTGTTCCTATGAAAATTTAATTTTAGACTTAAAAATCTATTAAAATAATTGTTTTGTCACACTCCATATTTCATTAAATCCTTCCTGACTAAAAACATTGTCTTGTTAGAATGTAGCTGCATTCCGTGAGCGTCTGGGAAGTAATAGAGTCATGGAGCGGCCCAGAACTCGATCAGGGAGCAAGACGTCAGAACGCTCACGATTTGAAAGCGGAAGTCGTGAAGTGCATCTTGATATGCCAGAGATGAAGTGTCTAGTTGAGCCAGAGGAAGATAACAAAGATGAAGGGTGAGTAATATGAGGCAGGTAAAATATTACCTTATATTACTAGCTATAACACAACCTTTTCAAAATATACATGTACAGTGGACCCCCGGATTACGTCATTATTTCGTTCCAGAATTCTGTTCAAGTGCCGTTACCGAACGAATTTGTTCCCATAAGGAATAATGTAAATTAGATTAGTCCTTTTAGACCCCCAAAAATACACTTACAAAAGCACTTACAAAAATACACTTACATAATTGTTCGAATTTGGAGCAGTACATAATCCGGGGGTCCAGTGTAAAACACACTAATGTTTAAAACATTAATAAAATATTGTAAAAACATTCAAATAATTTTGATAAATAGAAATGTCACACTAACTTTATTAGGTTATCTTAGTTTAAATTACCATAATTTATTAAGTGTTTACTTACATCTGTGTGCCCTCAGAGTCATTTTACAAATTTATAATGCTCTCTGCAAAATTATTTGTAGATATCTTGAATAAAATTTATTGTCGTTCTTCTTGTTGATGGTTTTAAGGGCCACTGACAACTTTTATCATATTGCATCTTGCTTCCTGGTGTCTGAGGAAAGAATATTACCTACCCAAAGAAAGGGGACACATAGAACACATTTCACTTTGCAAATAAAAACAGGAACAAAAAGTTCCCAATTAAAAATCAGGGAACAGGTGAAGGCTCGAACCTATGGCAGACGAGTCCTGAAACTCACAGGCCAGTGTTCTAACCACTCGGCCAGCTGGCTTTAAAAAGATTCATCCAACTAGGTATATCTCAATACACCATAGGGTGATTAGCATGGGCCCCATACTGCTATTTCATGAGTCATGATGGTGGCTTTGAAGGAGCTTGAGCTAGAGCAAGCCACAGCCATGCTGGTGTGGGTGTAAAACATGGGCTTTAAATGTTGCTGCAAGGAGAAAGCTAGATGCAGTGGAAATGTTATGTTTGAGAGCAATGTGTGGCATGAATATTATGCAGAGAATTGGAGCATCAACACTAAAACAATGTGAGGTTATGAAAAGTGTAATTCAGAGAGCTGAGAAGGTGATGTGGGCATTTGAAGAGGATGGAGCAGATTAAGATGGCCAAGAAAGTACAGGCGAGCCCCGCTTATACAGCAGGTTAGGCTCTGGACTACTGCTGTAAAGTGAAACATAGCCTTTTTCTCACCTTCAAAGGCATATAAAGCCTGATAACATGTTTACATTATCATGTTAAGTGAACAATAGAGCTAAGCCTAAAAAATACATACACAGTACACACATTACTTTAAAAAAAATTCGTCCTTAGCTTATAGTGAGTGGTGAATATATTTATTGTAGGAAGTCTGAATAAATGAAGAATGGGTATAGTTGAAAACTGTTGCATTAGTGAAATGCCATAAAGTGAAGCGCTGTAAAGCAGGGGCCCTCCTGTATATAAAATTGTGGTGGAAGACGGGCTAAGGGTTGATCTAGGAAGAATTAGAGGGAGAGAGTAAAAGAGGTTTTGAGTTGTAGGAGCTTGAGCATCCAGCAAGCTTGTGTGAGCATATTAAAGTGAGTGCAGGCAAGTGGTTTGATGTGCTGTTGGAGTGTGAGTAAGGTAACATTCATTTATGAAGGGATTCAGAGAAGTCAGTTAGCTGGACTTGAGCCCTGGAGGCAGGAACCACAGTGGCAGCACTCTGAAGAATGAGTGGGGATGATGCAGTTTGGAGGGTCATTTGAATTATAATGTCTGCACACTTCTGGCAAGACAGCTGTTGAATGAATGATGGTGAACATGTTTCCGTTTTTTTGGGGTCATTCTACGTCAGTGGGAGATGACTGGTGTCTTAAGAAAATGTTTTTTGCTACTCATTTATTTGGGTGGCAGATAAACTACAGTACAGGCGGGCCCCGCTTTATAGAGCTTCGCGGAGCGGAGGAGAGAGAGATACATGATAATATATACATGGAAAGTACTTGAGGGCCTGGTCCCAAATCTGCACACTGCCATAACAACATACTGGAGTGAGAGATATGGGAGAAAGTGTAAAATAAACCCAGTGAGGAGCAGGGGTGCGGTGGGGACAATACGGGAGCACTGTATTAACATCCGGGGTCCCAGACTATTCAACATCTTACCAGAAGATATCCGAAACACGGCTGGAACAAGTGTAGAAGCCTTCAAGAGGAAACTGGACAAATATCTTCACCAGGTGCCAGATCAACCAGGCTGTGATGGATATGTGGGGCAGCGGGCCTCCAGCAGCAACAGCCTGGTTGACCAGGCAAGCACCAGACGAGCCTGGCCCATGGCCGGGCTCAGAGAGTAGATACTCTCGAAACTCTTCAAAGGTATATCAAAGGTACAGCATTTTGCAAATGCAGCAGTTTTCAATTACAGTCTCTCCTAACTTAACGACGGAGTTCCATTCCTAAGACCATGTCGGTAGATAAATTTGTCGCTAAGTGAGGAGCATACTATAATGGTAGTGAGTTTGTATCGGCCATCCTTGATATTGTTTTAATGTCATCTTTGCAACATTTATAACATTTCTGGTATATTTTTAAATGTTTATACAGTAGCGCATTGTATATTGTAATATAGTGGAACCTCAGTTTTCGTATGTCCTAGTGTGTATGTAAAACTATAGTTTTTTTTTTTTTTTTTTTTTTTCAACAAGTCGGCCGTCTCCCACCGAGGCAGGGTGACCCAAAAAGAAAGAAAATCCCCAAAAAGAAAATACAGTGGTACCCCGACTTACGATATTTTTTCATTCCAGAATGCTGTTCAAGTGCCATTACCAAACGAATTTATCTCCATAAGAAATGATGTAAAATAGACTAGTCCTTTTAGACCCCCAAAATTACACTTACAAAAGCATTTAAAAAAATAAACTTACATAAAAGGGTGTGTTTGGGGACCATCGTAAGTCGGGGTACCACTGTACTTTCATCATCATTCAACACTTTCACCACACTCATACATAATCACTGTCTTTGCAGAGGAGCTCAGATACGACAGCTGAGAAAAGTCCCTCCCAGCTGTCACTATCTCAGACCCCTCCTTTAAAGTGCAGGCATTGTACTTCCCATTTCCAGGACTCAAGTCCAATTAAATCAATTAACTGGTTTCCCTGAATCCCTTCACAAAATGTTACCCTGCTCACACTCCAACAGATCGTCATGTCCCAAAAACCATTCGTTAATATTTTGGGTGTCTGGAACGGATTAATTGGATTTACATTATTTCTTATGGGAAATATTAACAAAAAATACATTTTATAGAGAATAACTATAGTTTTACATACAAACTAGGGCATATGAAAACCAAGGTTCCACTGTACACAGAATAGAGGAAATCAGCTCTAATATACAGTGGAACCCCGAATTTCATATTTAATCCATTCCAGAAGGTCGATCTAAATCCGAAACGTACGAAAACCGAAGTAATATTTCCCATAAAAAATAATGTAAATACAATTAATAATACAAAAAATAATTTTTTTTAAAGAATACCTACAGTTTTACATACAGAAAACAATGAGAAATAAATATAAAGCGCTAATGAAATGGATGAATGAACATTTAAATCACTATTACATACCTTTATTGAAGATTCTTGTTGGCGTATGGAAGAAGGCGAGGAGGGGGGAAAGAGAGGAGAGCTTATTGTTTGGAAGGGGCATTCATCATCGAATTCTTCGGCCGCATGTTTGTCTGAACTTGCAGCCTCACCATGCCTTACAACACTGTGTATGCCACTGCGCTTCTTGAATCTGTTGAACCAGCCTCTGCTGGCTTTAAATTCACTAACAGCAGCTCTCGTTCCAGGCATTTCCTTTACAAGATCCACATGCAACTGCCTTGCCTTTTCGCAAATGATGACTCCACAACGCTATCTCCCGCTAACTGTTTTTCGTTGATCCACACCAACAACAACTTCTCCACATCTTCGATTGTTTGTGATCTTTGTTTCGTTAGCATATTTACCCCTTTCGCAACTTTAGCTTCCTTGATTTCTACTTTCTTTGCCAGGATGGAACAGATTGTTGATTTCAACTTCTCATACATCCTGGCAAGCTCGGCTAAACATACACCACTTTCGTATTTTTCTACAATTTCTTTCTTGAATTCTGTCACGTTCCTCACCTTCTTTACCAAAGGGCCGGCACTAGGAACTTTCTTTGGGCCTATGATGGCTTATTTCGCAGTCACACTCAGTAGTTAAGCACAAAAAACAATGGATTACGTATTACGAAATGTTTCGGATGAATGCGTGAAGTAATGCTCACTCGACCAGTGACAGAACCAGACTGAGACACGTACGCATGAGTGGCAGCGTCTTGGGAAGGCGGACATGTCTGATACATACAATTTCCGGGTGGAGGTACGAAATCCGGACCAAAATTTCGCCCAAAAAGTGGTCTAAATCTGAAACATACGATATTCGGAGTTCCACTGTACATTAGGTATGCATACTGGTTAGAGGACCCGTCGTAGGTCCGAGTCGTCGGTAAACGAGTATGTCGCTAAGTATATTTATTCAGACTTCCTACAATAAATATATTCACCACTATAAGCTAAATATGAAAATATTTTAAGGTAAGTAATGTGTCCTAGGTAGTAGGTTGGTAGACAGCAACCGCCCAGGGAGGTACTACCGTCCTGCCAAGTGAGTGTAAAACGAAAGCCTGTAATTGTTTTACATGATGGTAGGATTGCTGGTGTCTTTTTTTCTGTCTCATAAACATGCAAGATTTCAGGTACATCTTGCTACTTCTACTTACACTTAGGTCACACTACACATTCATGTCCAAGCATATATATACACACCCCTCTGGGTTTTCTTCTATTTTCTTACTAGTTCTTGTTCTTATTTCCTCTTATCTCCATGGGGAAGTGGAACAGAATTCTTCCTCCGTAAGCCATGCGTGTCGTAAGAGGCGACTAAAATGCCGGTAGCAAGGGGCCAGTAACCCCTTCTCCTGAATATATTACTAAATGTAAAATGGGAAACTTTCGTTTTTCATTTTGGGCCACCCCTCTTCGGTGGGAGACGGCCGACGTGTTGAAAGAAGAAGAAGTAATGTGTGTACTGTATATGCATTTTTTAGGCCTAGCTTTATTGCTTACTTAATATATGATACGTGTAGTGTAAACATGTTATCAGGCTTTTATATGCATTTGAAATTAAAAAATGGCTATCTTTCACTTTACAGTGATTTTTCACTACAGAAGTAGCCTGGAACCTAATCTGGTGTATAAGTGGGGCCCACCTGTACAATATTTCAGTTTTGCATCAGTAAATTATATACATGCAGTGTCCAGTTAGCTTGATTTTATGATTGTCTTTGTGCCAGGGAAACCAAAAAATTAAACACAAGTTCATCATTGGTGGAAATTGTGGAGCTGATGCGAGATCCTGTGAAAGGTGTAAACCTACTGAACCGACAGGCTGGTCTTCCTGCTCTTACCTTTGTTGCTGCTGATGCAACTGCCTGGGTGTGTGAACATGTAGAAGGAGCCATCACTGAGGTTGTTGCTGTAGAATTATTACAGGTGAGTTTTGTAACACAAACCTCATTAAAAATGTGCACAATATACATTTGGTGAATTCATTACTCTTAGATGCTAGTGAGAAACTTAGGGATAAGTATCAATTTAATTTACAGTTGGTCAGACTTCCATAAGGTTTCAAAAACATTTAATTCATAGTTCCCTGCTAGTTTACCAGTATTCTGTTTCATAAAGACTTTGTACAATGTACTCAGTAAACTACAGTGTAATTATCCATATTAGGAATGTAATGAATTAACTTAAATATTAAGTTTCATGCATTAATTCATTTGTATTTATTTTCAGAAAATGTTAAAGAATGAATTAATTTGCCATGCATCAGGGGACCGTCAGCATAAATTTGTACATGGCTTCTTATTGTACTTCATTGTAACAGGAAATAAAGGTTAGGGAACTGTTTATCTGTAGTTCCTTATAAAAAATTCTTAAACTTGGCAGTGGTGTTCAGGGTTTTGACATGGTCTTTCCATGCCTGTCAGCATGCATCTATTATTTCAACACGTCGGTCGTCTCCCACCGAGGCAGGGTGACCCAAAAAGAAAGAAAATCCCATCACTCATGCATCATGAATGATGAAAGAAGGCTGTCAGACCATGCTCTCCTAAGCCAATATTTTGGGTGATCTTAAGTAATGGGGAAGTGTGAATGTTCATATTAAGTAATTTTTTTTTAACATGTTGGCCGTTTCCCACCAAGGCAGGGTGACCCAAAAAGAAAGAAAATCCCCAAAAAGGAAAAATACTTTCATCATCATTCAACACTTTCACCTCACTCATACATAATCACTGTCTTTGCAGAGTTGCTCAGATATGACAATTTAGAAGTCCCTCCAAACTGCCAATATCCCAGACCCCTCCTTTAAAGTGTAGGCATTGTGCTTCCCATTTCCAGGACTCAAGTCCAACTAACCGGTTTCCCTGAATCCCATCACAAAATATTACCCTGCTCACACTCCAAAAACATGTGATACCTTATGCAATTTTGACTACAGTGAAAGATAAATAAATTCCATACTTTTGTGTTGTATTAAACACATTCTCAAGGAACATAGTGATGGAAATGTTACAATATTGCATTTTGCAGTGAAAGGCCACTTGAAACAGGTCTGTGCCATATACAGTTGTGCCATGTAAGGTATTGCTGATGGTCATGTGGCAAGGCATTACAAGAAGCAACTCTCCAAAGTTTTATTTATGGTCTTTGCTTGAGGAGCTGATATATCATGATTAGTGGAGGAGGAGGGGCTATCAATCACACCCATATTCATTTTATGTAGTTGATTTTTGGAGATGTAACTGACGCCCTGAAATTGAGACTTTACTGTACTTTATAAAGAACATTGCAATTTATTATAAGTTACTAGGAATAATGTGATTGGAGGTGGCTAGGCTGTGGGGCATTACATGCACCTTTTATCTTCGAGCAGAGAGAAGCTCTGGTCTGAGATATGAATTGTTTATCTAGGCAGGGGTAAAGAAGATATAGTCTAAATTTGCTATGGTAAATTTTTATTATGGGCTTGTTAAACATGTATTTTATTATTGTGAGTTCTTTCTTCAAGGATGGTGTCTTGATACAAGGAATTGGAGTTACCCTCCCTTTCCTCAGATCAAGCCGGATTATCAAACACTTCCCAGACACTGTACAATTCTTACAGGTTTAGTGCTTCCCAGTGAATATAATACTAATAAAATACTGATTCCTGCTCCACCCTTAGACATGATGTTGTGTCACTAATTAAGAGCATGGTTAAGCAGTGTAATAATAAACTGGGAGAGGGAACCATAATGAGTTATATGTGAAATTAGGACATAACATCACAAAATGCCTCCTCCATTCATGTTACAGTACAAAATTGCTTGTTTCTTATTTAATTGAACACTTCAGAGGATATTATCATAGTTCTTATTATTAATGATTATTTTTTACATTCCCTGCTTGGCATCATCTAACATATAATTGTTGAAATATCACTTATCTGGATGACTGTTGGGGCTGTGTATGTAGTGGTGACACGATATGTGCCACACTCTGGTACAGGCTGCTTCCCTTGCTCACATAAGCTTTATTATTATTATTTTTTTTTTTAATGTGCTGGCCATCTCCAACCAAGGCAGAGAGACCCGAAACAGAAGAAATGAAAAGTTTTTCTTCCTTTTACATTTAGTAATTTTTACAGGAGAAGAGACTACTAGTCCCTTGCTCCCATCATTTTTGTCACATCGTATGACATGCATGGTTTACAGAGGAAGTATTCTTCTCCACTTCCCCTATTATTATTATTAACACTATTTTTTAATATCCTAGGCATTGCAGTGATCATAAATAGAGGTCATTTTAGCTCATAGTATTATTTTATTATATGTTTAGTATTTTTATAAGCTCCTCTATATAGTGTTATTTTTTGTAAATGCAATTGAAAAAGTTTATCCAAAATTGAATACTGCATGAAAAGGGTTTCATTGTATGTGCTGTTCAGTTTTCCACACTTTTTTTATTACATTTACAAAATGTAATAAAGGTTGGAGGGAGGGGGTAAAGGAAGTTTTGTGTGCGAGGGGCTTGGACTTCCAGCAAGCATGTGTGAGCGTATTTGATAGGAGTGAATGGAGACAAATGGTTTTTAATACTTGACGTGCTGTTGGAGTATGAGCAAAGTAACATTTATGAAGGGATTCAGGGAAACCGGCAGGCCGGACTTGAGTCCTGGAGATGGGAAGTACAGTGTCTGCACTCTGAAGGAGGGGTGTTAATGTTGCAGTTTTATAACTGTAGTGTAAAGCACCCCTCTGGCAAGACAGTGATGGAGTGAATGATGATGAAAGTTTTTCTTTTTTGGGCCACCCTGCCTTGGTGGGAATCGGCCGATGTGTTAATAAAAAAAAAAAAATAATTTACAAAATATCACACTATATAGAGATGCTTTGTAAGAGAGCTGGCTGTACATTATAATTTCATTCCTAGCCATTTGTGCTTCTTTATGAGGGCCGTACTATATTGAACCATTCACTCTGTGAGGTTTCTTTGCTTTTTACGTATTTTATTACACTTACATGTGAATCTAACTATCTTGTGAACTCAACAGTTCTTAGTCATTTGAGTTATAATTTCATATATTTTTAAGGCTTCGCCGTGTTTCAGTAATAACTCTATACAATACATGCATCCTCCTTCTTAGCTTTTTTTTATAAGATTGCTCAAGAATAAGTTTTGGAAATCAAAATAGATTATCAAATAATTTTAAGATGATCCTGTTTTCACTTTTTTGCAATTTTTAAGAATTTTTTTCTACTGAAATTTGTGTTACAGAGCAAGATCAGGTTGGCTATGACCTGAGTACCTACCACTCTGAATGGCACGAGGTGGAGGTGGAACCTCTTAGTATCAAGCCTGGAGGAGTCACTGCTACTCCACGATCTACCTCACCATCCACACCCTGCCCTGCCTTCCTCCAACCTCAACTTCCCATGTATACTCCTTGGAGAGGAAGTTTTAGTAAGTGCAACTTCACTGCATAGCTTATTACAATATACCATTCCCATTCATAAGTACAAAGGGGTTTATTGGTAGACAGAATTTTTTTTAATCAAGGCCCCTTCATAAATCAAGTTTGGTTTTTGGAAAAATCTTTGGGAGCTATCAATATTAATTTTTTTTTCAGTATTTTTGTTGAATGGCGAGCTGTAATAATATTAGCCATACACTATTACCATGGATACTTGTACATACATATCTTATTGTAGTGGCATTATTGCCAACAGATATGATAAGAAGACATTACAGCAAGCATTTGAAAAGTCAGCCTTTATTTAAAAAAATATATTTTCCCCACACAGGGGCTTTATCAAGTCTTGATAAAGCAAAATTTTGTCTATAGAAAAGTTTAGTTTTCTATAAAGTGACTTCTTAACAAATATATTTATATAATAGTGATTTCTTAGCAAGTATATTCATATTCTCATATAATATGCTCATATAATGGGAATAGTATATTAAAAAGGATGAATTGGTGCTCAAAATTCATTCAATATATAATTAATTAATTCCTCTGGGAAAAATTTGGATTGTTTTAATAACATAAAATTCAAACCACAAATCACCCTTCCTTCCACTCTTTCGTACTTTATCAATAATAAAGTTTTGTGTCCATTACTGTACTAGGTTTACCAAGCTTTCCTTTCACATATATAGCTACAGGAGTCCTCCATTTATAAACAAACCAAGTTACACAGGTCTAGACGCACACATTAGGCATTTAGGAATTGGTTTAAATTTTACTTATAACAGATCTGTATGAGTTTTTACTAAGTGCTAGTTGCATGTATGTCTTTGCATATACGGTAAGACATTTTAGTATATCTTTTCATGTTTCATTTCCTCATCAAATGGGGAATTATCATGGGTGCTTTGACTCTGTATCTACTGTACTTCCAGTGGTAAGAGATGTCACACTAACATCTCATGCTGCATGAATGTTCATGTTTTTCCAGAATTGTACAGAATTGGGCAGCTGGACATGGACACCAACAATCGCAGTGAACGTGTTGAGTGGGGACACATGAAGCACCACTCGCTCTTTAACCCTCTACAACCTTTTGAGATCATCATCCAGTGGTTGTGTGCTACAGGCACTATAGTGGCTGAACTAGTGAGTGCAAACAGTGCCTCTTTGCCTGTTCATTAAATAATATCCCTGCTAAATGGATATGAATAAGTGCTTCATGCCTAACAGGAAGTTAATGAATAAATTGTGTTATACACATGTTGAATGAAGGCTGATGGGATGCATGTCTTATGTTTAGATGAACTTCTTCACAATTGAGTTATAATAATAAACTTCAGATCTAGATGACAGTTAATCTGTGACAGTGGTTAACATTTTAATATATTTATACAAAATGAGAAACCACTTGGTTAAAAATATGAAACACAGGTAAGAGGGATCTGTATATTTCAGCCTCAGTCAGTGATCCCTTTCAGCAAATCTGCTGAGGAGGGTCTCAGTCTGAGGCTGAAATTTACATATTTCTTTCACCTGTGTTTCTTATTCCTATCCAAGTGATTTCTCACTTTGCAGTGAACAATGTTTTTGATATATTAATCCAAACGAGTTTACACAAATAATTTTTTGTCTGAACAGATGTTATCATGGCAACGGAAAGCTCAAACTTGTGGTCTCCATCTCTTCCCTGTACCGAGTGATCCATTTGCACTGCCATATTCTTGCAACTCCGATCCATTACGTGGTCCCATATTGATTCCTCTTAATGTGGAATGTCTGAGTGTTTCTGGCGCTGAACCATTTGCTCAATTCACATCCAGTACTTGGGGAAGGCGAATGCATCTTTTTCAGGTAGAATATAAGCTAATTAGTTTTCTCATTTAGAGTCAAATCTTGCATGGCAAGATAGTCTCATTAAAAATGTCTTATAAGCCATACTGTTAAAAATAAATATACTGTATACAATAAATAGGATTGTATTTCAGAAATCTGAAAAAAAAACACCAATTTTTTTGTCTTATAAAATATAGTATGGTAGACAGCAACTGCCCAGTAAGGTACTACCGTCCTGCCAAGTGAGTGTAAAACGAAAGCCTGTAATTGTTTTACATGATGGTAGGATTGCTGGTGTCTTTTTTCTGTCTCATAAACATGCAAGATTTCAGGTACATCTTGCTACTTCTACTTACACTTAGGTCACACTACACATTCATGTACAAGCATATATATATACACACCCCTCTGGGTTTTCTTCTATTTTCTTACTAGTTCTTGTTCTTATTTCCTCTTATCTCCATGGGGAAGTGGAACAGAATTCTTCCTCCGTAAGCCATGCATGTCGTAAGAGGCGACTAAAATGCCGGGAGCAAGGGGCTAGTAACCCCTTCTCCTGTATATATTGCTAAATGTAAAAGGGAAAACTTTCGTTTTTCCTTTTGGGCCACCCTGCCTCGGTGGGAAACGGCCGACGTGTTGAAAGAAAAGACAGCAACTGCCCAGTAAGGTACTACCGTCCTGCCAAGTGAGTGTAAAACGAAAGCCTGTAATTGTTTTACATGATGGTGGGATTGCTGGTGTCTTTTTTCTGTCTCATAAACATGCAAGATTTCAGGTATGTCTTGTTACTTCTACTTACACTTAGGTCACACTACACATTCATGTACAAGCATATATATACACACCCCTCTGGGTTTTCTTCTGTTTTCTTACTAGTTCTTGTTCTTATTTCCTCTTATCTCCATGGGGAAGTGGAACAGAATTCTTCCTCCGTAAGCCATGCGTGTCATAAGAGTCGACTAAAATGCCGGGAGCAAGGGGCTAGTAACTCCTTCTTCTGTATACATTACTGAGTTAAAAAGAGAAACTTTTGTTTTTCTCTTTTGGCCACCCCGCCTTGGTGGAAAATGGCCGATTTGTTGAAAGAAAAGATTAAGATTCCCAAATGTTACGTCTTATTCTCCAACTTGTCAATTTTCTAAACCATTTACATCATAACAGTACTATACAGTTGACAACTTTTTACTGCCATTTCCATCCCCAACACACATACCCACTGGTGCATTCAACAAAGAAAAACTATGCATAGCTACACTCATGCAATCATTGGCAAAACAGTGTTTGAATGAGTAACAGTGAAAGTGTTTCCTCTTTTTTTTTTAGTCACTTTACATCAGGGGGAATGGGGGGGGTTAAGTTGTTTGTAGATGGCTTTCATGAGTCGTGTGATTACTACAGAATATTTTATTATTGCTAGTGAAAATGTAAAACATTTCCATTTCTTAATATTATTTATTTCTTTAACAATAGGAGGCCATTCTGGAGAGGTTTGGTTTTGTGCCTTATGTGACTGAAACTCACAGTTTGGAACAGAATCAGTATGTGCACGTGACAGGTAACATGTTCGTCATGATCCATTCACCAGGCACAGGGGTGCACTCCCATGCACCGTACCCCCCAGAGCCTTCTCGTGGCCGTGCACTCACCAACCCCCTTACGTCAACAAATTCTTCTCAGGTAGGTGGAATGTAGATAAAATATTGTGTATGTTTAAAAGAATGAGGATAAGTTTAATGTCAGCTCCAATTAGCACTACTGTATAAACAAGATTAATCTTCTAGTCCCAAGAAAGCTCCTGACCTGGATGTCCTGTTGTGTGCCTCTCTATTTAATTTACTAATCTTTTATCTTTCATTAAAGTATTTGAATCAGCATAGCATGAAGGAGAAAAAATTTCAGTTTGTCTCAATCCTTTATTTTTCCCTCTTCCTATCATGTCAAAGTTTATTATTTTTAACACTCAAACCACTTATCTTCCGTACATGTATGTGCATATTTGGAGAACTGAACGTATGTGTGTGTGTCCATGTGCACACGTGTGTGTGTACGTATGTTTGTATGTATGTAGGTATCTGTGCAGAATATCTGTTATACTGTATTTCTTAGTGGTTCCCAGATCATAGCAAGCTGTTGTCTGGTTGAACAAGTGACCTACAGGGCCTGATCAACCAGGATGATTAGGCACTTTAGCAGTATTTGTCCAGTTTCCACTTGGAGACAAATCTTAGAAAGGTAACAGGAACTGCATTGTTCCCCACAGGAAGGGCAATGAAGCACCACAGTTGTCTGTGACTCAGTAATAAACCCTTCCTTGTGTTTCTTGCTATAGACATAAAATGCCTAGAACTATTATATGAATTTTCATACAAGAAGATCCAGTGAGTGCAAAGGTACTACTGGTGGGAAGATGGAGTAAATGACATTGAGAAGCACTGAACATCTTTATTAACAACTGATGGCAAGATGGAGTAAATGACACGTAGAATAATAATAGTACAGTACCTAGGTAGTAGGTTGGTAGACAGCAACTGCCCAGGGAGGTACTACCATCCTGCCAAGTGAATGTAAAATGAAAGCCTGTAATTGTTTTACATGATGGTAGGATTGCTGGTGTCTTTCTTCTGTCTCATAAACATGCAAGATTTCAGGCACGTCTTGCTACTTCTACTTACACTTAGGTCACACTACACATGCATGTACAAGTACATATATATATACCCACCCCTCTGGGTTTTCTTCTATTTTCTTACTAGTTCTTGTTCTTGTTTATCTCCTCTTATCTCCATGGGGAAGTGGAACAGAATTCTTCTTCCATAAGCCATGCATGTCATAAAAGGCAACTAACATGCCAAGAGCAAGGGCCTAGTAACCCCTTCTCCTGTATACATTATTAAAGTTAAAAAGAAAAACTTTTGTTTTTCTTTTTGGGCCACCCTGCCTTGGTGGGATACGGCCAGTTTTTTGAAAGATGAAGAACAATCTTTTATTTCTACAAGTACATGTACAAGATATACAGGCCTAGCTGACATCAATGACATACTACTATATAGAAAGCTCCCTGTTATGCAGAGCATTTTGGGCAAATTAGGTCAATTTTGTCCCAGGATGCGATCCACACCAATCGACTAACACCCAGGTTCCCATTTTACTGATTGAACAGGGACAGCAGATGTCTTATGGTAACACGTCCTAATGTTTTCCACCTGTATCAGGGATTGACCCCCAGACCTCATTGTGTGAACTGAGTGTGCTAGCAATCGAGGTACGGAACACCTTAGCAATCGAGCTATGGGAAGGTGGAGTAAATGACATTTAAAAAACACTGAATATCTTTATTAGCAACAATGTTTCTCCCACATTAAAGTCCACAGTGTGGACAAAATATTGTTAATAAAAGTACCCACTACATCAAAGTGTAATTTACTCCACTTCATTGGTATTTACATATTCCAATTTTGGTGTGAATGTGATGTTTCAAAATATACTTTAGTGAACACCACACCAAGGACCCCAGTGGAATTCAATCACTTTGTCTGATAATTGTACTTATGTGTACCTGTTCCTAAATAAACTTACACCATGAAACATCTGAAATAATAATCGGTCTGTATATACATATAGTGTTTAGTATAAATATTACAACTGAACAAAAATGAGCTCATATTTTATGAGTACATGTTACTGTACAGGTTTTCCCCTGATTTTGTTTGAATTCCCTGTTATGTGTTTTTGTTTGTATCAGTAATTCTGCATATGTGATATATACTTGCTGTATGTAATCGATGTGATATGCAAAATGTTTTGATGATTCTTATTATGTGTATTTAAGTGTCAGTGGCCTGATTGTTCTTAGTACAACTTCAGTGAGTTTGGAATGCAACTACTACTTAAGCAAGTGATGCGTGTATTAAAAATAGTTTTGACAATGTAAGATTTCACCCATCTGTGTCATTTGCCTAGTAATGTACTGACACTTTCTCGTTTTTTTTTATTTTTTTTTTTATATTATTTGAAATTTTTCTATTAAAAATTTAGAGGAGAGGGATTCCCTAAATGCACTAGCTTTAAGGTTAAAGTTCTATACTATGATTAATCTAAACTTTACTAAGATAGAAAAATGTTTACTGAATTTTTGTCTTTGAGACTTTTATAATTTTATAAACAAAATTTTAATACTGATTTTTAAGAAGATCTAAGTGAACGTTGAGGGTAAATATTGCATGTATGGTATTTGGTGCATGGTGCTTCACTGCTGCTTACAAGGTGTTCCATAAATTAACCATTTGCTAATTATCATGGATTTATTATAGTAATTTGTAAATGGTTTGCATGAATACATTTTGTCATAAGGATTAAGGCTCAGTGTGTTTATTTATCACAGTTTTTTATTTTGACAGCATATTAGTGTGTGTGATGTATAGTAATCTGAGTACAGTACTATCTATTTATATGCGGTAGACCATCGGTTAACACACGATCTGTCAACACTTCATATTAACATGATTGTAAAATTGCGGCATGTTTTTGATAAAAATGCCGTATTAATCAGTTTACAATGAGGAGTACATGCATGGAAAAATGTAGCACCTGCTAGGGTCTTTTCCATCTGTCTTACAAGGAAGGCCTACTTAACTCTTTCACTGGCCATCACTTAGAACTGTCATTGAGGCTAGGGTCCCTGACATAGTTTTACATCATGAGCTCAGATAAGCTGTGAGCGGTAAATTTTGGCCTAGATATGAGAGAATGGGTCTGTGTGATGAGTGTGCACAGTATAAAAAATCCTGCCCCACACGGTGCATGGTGGGAAAACAAAACTGTGACT